>OZ038378.1:144407227-144628161 GCA_964036045.1 Eutreptiella sp. 'Long Island Sound 2002'
GCCTTTAAAGGCCAGGTCGGTACCACGGGGGGGGGGGTGGGTCCTTGTATGCGCCCCCCCCCCCGAGTTTTGAGAGATAGTGTGGGGGCCATAGTACCAACGGCGCCGAATTTTTTTGGCATGGTTAGTTGAACGGGGGACTATGCCTTTGGGCCTTGTTCTGCTCCCTTCGGCCCCCCCCTCCCCCCACGCCGACCCCCCAAATCCCCCCCCCCCCCCCCGCCGCCGCTTGACAGATAGCGGGGGGTGGGTCGCATCAGGTCCGGTTGTAGTTGCCCCCCCCCCCCCCCCGGTGGTCGTGTCGGTAATGCATGGTGTCTTTATCCGACACCGATTGCTGATGTCTGACTGACCGCTACGAACTGTGATTGTCTGAATAATGTAGTCAGACATGATGTTCTGTTTTCTGTTTCAGACACAGAGTGTGTCTTGAGGTTTAACCCGGTTTGGCATAGAGAATACACTTATGCACTTATGCCTGACTGTGGAGTGCATTACCTCTGCTTCGCATTTGTCTGTTTTTTTTTAAATTAGCGCCCCCCCCCCCGGTGGTCGGGTATTCTACTGGACACCCCCCTCCCCGGGCCCCTGGTCCCCTGTGGAGGGCCCTTTGGAAGGCCCTCCGCGCCCATGTGATCCGCATGCAGCACCCCCCCCATGGGGGAAGGGCCACAGGTCTGCGCACGTGGGCTTTCATTTGGGGGGTGGTCGGTGGTATTGCTCAGCTGCCAGACCAAAGTAGAGGCTGTCCCCGATGGTTTGGTGTGGGATTCCCAAAGTGGTCAGGTGAGTGCAAGATCCCCCCCCCCCCCCCCCACCTGGGCCCCAGTAGAAGCAGCCCAACTCTTACCCCATTCAGGGCGGAGGGAAGGGACAAGAACTGCAACGCACTGTCCGAGTGACACGCACAATCACGGAACTGAGTTGGCAATGAAGGTCGTGAGGCAGGCGCGGCTGGAGCTAAGTGGCGGGTCCACACCTGACCTTTTGAGGCCCCCTGGGCCGTGCTCATTAGGTCTTCCCCTGTCCCCCCCGGGGGGGCATGCCATGTTGCCATTCAAGACCAGACCACCAGTCCAGTGGGTCCAGGGCATTTCATGTGCCCATTGATATGCAAACATCGTGTTTGGTCAATGTGCAGGGCTTTGATGATCAGCTTCTGAGCAGAAGATCTGCGGCAGCGGCAGCTGGGCTGACTGCAGCCTCTTTGGCAGGCGCACCTGCTCTCGCTGCTGGTATGTTGGCTCCGTGTGTGCCCTGAGAGGGAAACGCGCGCGCAGTGCACGCAGTGCTATGCGCCATGCGCACGGTGTCTGGGGGCATTTTATGGATGCCAATTTGTTTTGTTTTGGTTTGGGGGCTCTGAACACTACTCTCCCACAAGCACGACTGCCGCTTGTGGGAGGACAGTGGCATCAACAAGTTGCGAACCCCCACCTCCTCCGGCAAGGGGAGGCACACCTGGAGACCGTTGCCCCTGAGAAGATGGCTGTGGAGCCCAGCACCGCAGAGCACTTCCGCGGAGGACAACGATGAGGAGGACTCCGAGTAAGCGACATGAGATTCTCCAAATGTGAAATGAAGCGAAACAACCGCCTTGCGGGAATGAGCACCCCGTGAGATGGTGATCTGAACTGCGAAAGGGGCTGGGGCACCTTGTGGGGCCCCTTCTTCGGTGTGACAGGCTGTGCCGAAGAGGGCTCTCTTTGGCAGACGAACGCGTGTGGCCGCAGATGGCAGTGGTTTGTTGAGGCCATCAATGATGTAGTGTGTAACTGACAGTGTGGGTGGGGGACTCTGTCAATGTGGGGCAAGACACCTGCAACACTCAATGCGCCTCCCCCCCCCCCCCCCGCCCCCCGCCCCAAGTGCAATAAAGCAGGCCAATTGCTGTCTTGTTGTAGCCGGGGGAGGAGTGTCGTGAGACCCTGCCAGGGCCCGGGGGGGGGGGGGGGGCAAGGGATCCCCTGCCTGGCCCAAGACCCATATCACTTGTGGACCAGTGTCGCTTAGGCCACTTCGAGGAACGGTAGCGGTCATGGCGGCACAGTTGTGCCCGGTGCCCTGCATCCCAATCCCACTCACCCTCCGGAGCCATGCAGGCTCATGCAAGCGTCTTGCCCCTGGAGCGGACCCTCCCCCGTGCTGCACTGGGGCTGGCTCTTGCCTTGCTTTGTTGACTTCGCTGACGGCATCGGGGACACGGGGCATGACCTGGACATCAAATGAAACGAAAGCCATTACACTTTGGCATTGGTGTCCCTGGCTGCGAAGTGGCTGATGGCCTGCGGTTGTACCCTGCCACAAATGGGCAGCCAATGCCGTGCAGTCTACCCCCCCCCCCCCCCCCCCAAAGGGGACGCCTGGTCTGATTTCCCTGAGTTGGTTTCATTCAGAGGTTCACCCAGGCATGGCATAGAGAATAAAGATGCATGTATGCCATGCTGTGGAGCGCATTACCTCAATTTGTATTGCTGTACTGTCTGTCTGTCTGTACCTCCAATTTTCATTTCCATCCCAATCCTCACTCTCTAAGTAGGTCTCACCCCCCCCAAAGGTTTGTAAAGGCCCCACTCAGCAGAGCGAGAGCAGTAAGAGCTGCCGACGTGCAGTGCCATGGGCCTGCACCCTCCATCCTGCAAGAAGGTGGAGGTGCGCGGCCTGGTTTCCTTTCGTGGGGGCAGTGATATGAGCGCCGTCGATGCAGTGGATGCAGTTGCATTGCCGTTGTCCCTCCAGCCAAGGGAGGCCCTGGTGCAGACCAGGCCTTTTAGTCCCCTCCAGGCACCAACGGTTGAAGCATGCTGCAGCATGCCGCAGCATGCCGCAGAATGCCGCAGCATGCCGCAGCACCTAATTTTGGGGCCTGTTGGTGGGGGTTTTGAAGCATGCTGCAGCACGCCGCAGCATGCAGCAGCACACTGAAAACTCGGCTCAGACCAAAATATTGATACCATCTTTAAGCACCTGTGCAGTGGAGAATGATGGTACTCTAGTGGATAGATGCAGTGGCTGTGGTATACAGGTCCCTGATTCAATTCCCAGAGCTGTCAACACGATGTCCTACAGGCAGAGACAGCAAAGGTCCAGGCTGACCTATTTCCCCCCCTGTTTTTTCTTTCTTGTGGTGTTGTGCTTTGACAGGCCCTTGTTATCTTCACTTTGTCTTCTGATGTCCACTGTTGAACCCACTGCCGAGGGGACCACACAACCCAAGAGGAACAAGGAGACAACCAGGAGTACCGTTTGCAGTGGGCAATCGGAGAAGGCATTGGGCAGTACCTATGTTGTACAGACACCCAGGGTTTGTGTTTGATGTAGCGGTTTGCCACCTTTGAAGCTTTTTGGAAAATTAGGTTACCCCCACCACCGGCTTGCAGCATGCCGCAGCATGCCGCAGAATGCCGCAGCATGCCGCAGAATGCCGCAGCATGCCGCAGCATGCCGCAGAATGCCGCAGCATGCCGCAGCACAGCAAATTTTTCTAGGGGACCGTTGGTGCCTGGTCCCCTCCTCTCTACGGAACAGCACGGGGGGCACTGTGTTGTGTGGGGGGGAGGGAGAGGGGGGGGGGGGGGCTTGTTAGCAATGCCCTCTTCTTGGTGGGGCTCCCACGCAAGTCATGCCCCCCACCGCATTCTGCCCACGTCCGAGGGGCGCCACGGGCGCCATCCCGTGGGGCTGACCACGGCTCTGCCGCAAAGGCCATCGGACTCCAGTGGCCAACGGGGGAGATTGTCACCCAAAGTCTTCCAGCGGCTTGCACAGTCCAGCCCCACCGATAGGGGCTATGCCCCCATGGTACACACAAATGAGCCACTGAGCGGAACATCAATTCATGTTGTGAGGGTCGGAGCAAGTGCAATACCCACTCCAGGAATGCGTTCAGGACTTCTTCGTGTTGTTTTGCCTTCTTCTTGAGTCATTGCAGACCACCTCTGTGCATATGCAGATGCACCAGCAGTGACCGACAAGGTCTTCTTTGACATTAGCATCAATGGAGCTCCTTCTGGGCGCATTGTCATTGGACTTTTTGGCCAGAACGTCCCAAAAACCACCGAGAATTTCCGTGCCTTGGCCACAGGCGAGAAGGGGTTTGGATACAAAGGCAGCCCCTTTCACAGAGTGATCCCTGGGTTCATGGTGCAGGGTGGCGACTTCACCCGCGGTGACGGACGAGGTGGCCGCAGCATTTATGGGGCCAGGTCTGTGCTCTGGGTAGAAAGCCTTGTTTGGTGTGCATGTGGATGCACGACTGGGGTTTTGTGGGTCAGGGTGTGTGTGGGTGGTGGGTATGGGTGTGTGTGTGTGTGTGTGTGTGCGTGAAGAGGCCACATGCATGTGTCACGTTGTGCATACAAGACCCAGTTTGCAGACTATGGCTGGGTTCCGCAGACTGCTGCCTTGCCTCTCACCCGCCCTCTGTGCCATGAACAATTGAGAGGTGCTGTCAAGATGGCAGTGCACCTCTCTCCTTCCATCGGGCCTGTGGTGAGTTCAGGACGTTCTGTGCGCCTGCTTCCTGCAGAAAGGCACCTAGTCGCATCCATGGCATCATGATGTCAGTCTGACTGGGCTTTGGATTGTGGCCTGACGAGATTCTTTCTGCGACCAGTGCCCGGGCTTGCTCCTGTTTGTGCGGTTTATTTGGTCGCTTTGCGTCGTCCGCGTGTGCGTGTGCGCATGTGTGCCTGCGGAGGTGTATGCTTTGAAACACTTTACAAATCATCAAGCAAAGCGCAGCTGGCCTCATGGGGATGGGTCGGAGCACGATCTTTACCTTGGATTCACTGGATGATGCAAGTTGCCCATCGAGCGCTGTGCCTTTGGGCTGGAGGTGAAGATTCCTTTATTGATATTAGACCCTTTGCTGGACTAACATTGGCTTGCTTCACGGATTCACCGGCTCTGACCATTCCGGTACATTTTCGCTTATGCGGCACATTTCATTATATATTCTTAAGTCCAACTGTTTGATATTCCTTTTGATGCATACCGATCATTCCTGTGGTTGCCTGTTGTGTATCTCATTCAAGAGGAAGTGGCTCCACTTCATTGTGCCAGCGAGGCCCCGCTCCACTGCATCGCACTTGATTGCATGGGCTGTGTGCAGTGTCTGCATGCTTTGATCTTCTGACGCCAAAGAAATGCCAGTGGGGCTGCAGGGCTGTGGGGTATGCATCTGGGATTGTCTGAGGGTTGGACTGGACTGGGGAGTCTGAGACTGTGCGCTGCGGGGCTTTGGGATTGTGGGGCTCTGGACTGTGGCACTGTGGCACTGTGGTGTGGCACTGTGTCACAGTCGTGAAATGGTGGTTGGTGGACTGTGGCGTTGAAAGTGCCGGGCTGCGGACTGTGGACTGTGGGGCTCTGAGGCTTTGGGACTGTGTGTTGTGAGCGTGGGGCTGATTCATCAATTTCTCCAAATATTAGTGTTGTCGGTTAGATGTGTGTTGTGTGCGCTGCACATTTGCATGTCAATATGGTGGCGCTTTGTTTTTTGCTGCTTCTGGATGCAATTTGTTCTGCACCACCTGTCCTGATGTCATCTGTTTATGCTTCTGCCATGCAGGTTTGATGATGAGAATTTCAGTGTCAAGCATACTGAGCCAGGGTTGGTTTCAATGGCAAATGCTGGCCCTGACACCAATGGCTCTCAATTCTTCATCACAGACGTGGCAACCCCATGGCTTGATGGCAAACATGTTGTGTTTGGAAAGGTGCTGGAGGGCCTGGATGTGGTGGAGAAGATCAAAAGTGTTGGATCGCGCAGTGGGAAGACTTCTGCCCTGGTACTCATTGCTGACTCTGGAGAGCTCGCATAATGCAGGGACATAAGCTGCCACTGGTTATATATCATTGAGATTTGTTGATGTATCACGAGAATTGCACCGGATTTCATTTGATTCTGGTGGCCCTATCAAATGGTGATCCAGTTCACACATCAAGTGGTCTACGTGTTTTGCTGTAGCACCACTCAGCAGCAATTGGTGAAGAAATATTCGGCACAACGATTCGGTTTTTTCAACTGCATTTGTCTGCATTTGTGCATGCTCAAAGTTGATGCAAAATTATTCTACCTCCTGAAGCTGCTTCATAACAAATAGCATATTTGTGCGTTTTATGTCAAGCCACCAAATGTAGAAAGGCTGGTGCAATATGAATTTATGTGGTGCTTGTTGCAGGAACGTTTTTGAATTGCGAAATTGGTTGCTGCTGCCAAAAATCACCTCGAAGAGAGGTTGTTAGATCAAGCGCGGGCGCGAGCGCCATATACCCCCCTTTTTTGGGGTTGTTCGTGTAGCATACCCCAATGTATGGTTTCTAACGTTTAACCCGTTGTAAAATCATCATTTTAGGACCAAAAATGATCCCCCAATGATTTTTTGGATTTTGACCCCCGTACCCCCCCGCACCCGGGTACCTCTTTTGGGGGGGGGGTGGGGGTGGGGGGGGGGGGGGGGGGCAAAACTTCTTTTTTTTGAGGCATGGCGGTCCGCCGCCGAAAAAACACATTCACTGCTCACACTGCGAGGTTCCTCGAAGGACGGCCGCTATGTACATTTCCCAATGTTTTATATAAAACCCTGAGGTGCTGAGCACTAACTGAAAGAAACCAAAGGCTCAGGTTTTTATTGTACACGAGTGTACACAAAAGGAAACTTAAAATGTGGCTGGTACTCGCTGTGGTCACTGCAGGGTGTGTGGATGTGTTCACTGAAGTTGTTTCAGTGAAATGTTGAGTGAAAATTTTTGAGTGAAAAAAATGAGAACTGAATGTGTCAGGAAAAGACAGTTTGACGGCTCTAGATTGTGGAAAATGGTTGGAAAAGTGAAAACTTGGGAGAATTCCAGACTCTAACCCAAACAGCAAGTGAAGCACTGGACCAAAAGACAGTGAAGTGTTGGTCTGTCCTTACTGTGGTGCAGCGAACTTGAATCTCCTCAGGAGCAGGTCTGCATGCCTGGCTGAGTATGGAACAATTTCCTTCATTTGCTCATTAGTCCAATCCAGGGCGTTTAGAAGGGTTGCTTTATGTGGGCTGTTGAGGGTGGCTTGTAGTTTTTGGCGAAGTCGAGGGTCTTTAAAGTGCCAGTCTTGAATGGAAGGCGTGTTGTTCTCAGTGGAGTCGCTGGAGTCGTCTTGAAGTTGGGGCATGGACGAAGTACTGCTCCTTCTTTCAAAGGGGGTGCTTTGGGAGCTCTCATCGTCGGAGTCATCGTCTCTTTCTGAGATTGGTGTTGATGACGAAGAGTTGGTTCCAATTTCATGGTCTTCAGGGTCATCAAGCTCCGCTTCAGTAGTAGTGTTGTTAATTGAGTTTGAGTGCTGGGCTGTACAATCTGCCTCTTCAAAATCACGTGATCCGACTTCGGTTGCACTTGCGCTGTGTGATTCTGATGGAAGGGCGTCTTCGTTCTCCTCTACAGGGTCCTCTACAGCTTGATGTGTATTGTTTGAGCCTGAGAAATGGGTAGGAGCCGTGAGATCTGTTGCCCATTTTTTTCCGGTTGGCGGCGAAGGCTGATAAATGATGATTTTCGCGGGGTGTTGGTTTTTTTTCCTCTTGAGTGGTTTGTAGTTTCCTTCTAAGCCTGCAGGTTTCACAGCGGAGAGGTATGTGTAGACCACGGGCGAGATACCAGTTTTTTGTATCTTCGGATTGGGCGAAAGTCGCGCGGCAGTCTTTGCAAGTCCTTTCATTTTCTCCATCTACACATGGTGGGCGAGCTCGATAATCAGAAAGGTTTGGTTTCTTGCAAACTAAAGTCCACTTCCCACATTTGACGGATGAAGAACTTGTGTCGCTTTGCGGCTCGTCTTGGTGTGAAGAAGTAATTTCGGGCGGTGTTTTTCGATCCGAAGAATTGCGGTATTCGTGGGCAGCATTGTGGCTTTCTGCCTGTGCTCCAGCGAGCGGCATAAATTCTACTGATGAACTTGCTGTCGGTGAGCTTGATCGGCGCGATCTTGGTTGCTTGCAGGGAGCCGCTGCGGATGTAGAGGGTTGTGGCGGTGGTGGGTGGTGTGGTGAATATATATTAGTGGCTCCGAGTGCTGTGCTCGCTGAGGGTAAGAGAGTACCTGGTAGAGACACATTCTGAGGTTTGATTTGATCGAAGTTGCTTGGTAGCGTTGTCGCGCTGTCGCGTGGAGCTCGATTCCTTGAAGAAAAACAAGGAGAAGATGCATATGGGTCATGAGTAGTTGGCGTCTGGTGTTGGTACCAGCAAAGCTTTTGGAAACGACAGTTGTTCTGATACGGGCAGATTTTCGTGCTGGCGTTGTGTTTCGCTATAAGTTTATTCACGAATAACAGAGTGTCAATCCTCCACTCCTGCGGAACGAGATTGAGGGACGCTGTAATAGTCGCGATTTCTGGTGCTAATGCATTGGAATGTTCTGGAAACATTGAAATTGTTGAAGAAATCCTTACGACGACCCATTTTGCAGCTACTGCGAATTGATGTAAATTGTTGTGACCATTGTGTTGGAGCGCGCGTGGGGCAAAACTTCTTTGCGTATTGTGGCTGCTGTGTGTGTATTTGGACCTGGGTCCTGAAGAACTTTCTTCTTGTATATGGACCCCCTAACCCATGGCCGGGGTCCCGGGTCCCAACTCCAGGTACCCCCAGGCGGCCCCCCCCATATGGCCCCTTGCCGGTGAGGACTTAGCCGTTTTCACGCTGGATAGGCTGTTTAGTGGTACGTGAGAGTTTTTTGAAATTCGATGTTTCATGAAACCCTTCCGTTGCTCCTAGGATGGGTTTGGGTGATGATTTAGTGACAATACAGGTACTTGAGCACCCATGGGGACCCACCTAGTGGCTGCCAAGCCCGTGTAGCCCGTGCCATGGCCCCTCCAAAAGCCCCGAAATTGCCGTTGTGTAGGCTATTTAGTGACACCTGCAAGATTTGCGGAATTCGCCTCTTTCCAAAACCCTTCTGTCACCCCTAGGATGGGTTTGGGTGGTCATTTGGTGACGATACGGGTTCTTGAGCACCCATGGGAACCCATGTAGTGGCCACTGGGCCCATCTAGCACGAGCCATGGGCCCCCCAAAAGCTTCAAAATTGCTGTTTGTAGGTAGTTCAGTGGCCTTTGGTGTGTGCACACAACCACTTTTCAGGCCTCGGCAGCTCAAAAATAGAAATTTCCGAAACTGATTTTTTTGATGCTTTGACCATCCAAAATGATCAAATATCCTATGTAAAGCATGTTTTGGCGCCTCTTCATGTGTTTTTCACCCTAGTTGGGTGTGTGTGTGGGGGGGTGCTCTTAAGGGGGTTGGGGCGCACAACCTGCTTATGCACTTTTCAGGCCTCGGCAGCTCAAAAATGGAAATTTCCGAAACTGATTTTTTTGATGCTTTGACCATCCAAAATGATGAAATATCCTATGTAAAGCATGTTTTGGCCCCTCTTCATGTGTTTTTCTGCCTCTGTACATAGACCAGTGGACGTCAATTGACGAATGCCCCTCTTCATGCGTTTTTTACCCTAGTTGGGTGTGTGTGGGGGGGTGCTCTTAAGGGGGCTGGGGCACACAACCTGCTTATGCACTTTTCACGCCTCGGCAGCTCAAAAATGGAAATTTCCAAAACCGATTTTTTTGATGCTTTGACTGTCCAAAATGATCAAATATCCTATGTAATGCATGTTTTAGCCCCTCTTTATGTGTTTTTCACACTATTTGGGTGTTGGGGGCGGCGGGGCGGGGGGGGGGGGGGCTCCCAAGGGGTCTAGGGCACACAACCTAGTTATGCAGTTTTCCGTGCTCAGCAGCCCAAAATCGAAATTTCCGAAACTGATCTTTTTGATATTATGACCATTCAAAATGATCAAATATCCTATGTAAAGCATGTTTTAGCCCCTCTTTATGTGTTTTTCACACTTTTTTGGTGTGTGGGGGGGGGAGCTCCCAAGGGGTCTACGGCACAATCTGCTTATGCAGTTTTTGTGCCTCAGCAACTCCAGAATCGTTGTCCCTCCCCCTCTTCGAGGTGCCTTGCCGAAGGCAATAGAATTTACCGATATTTTGGATGTATGCCGAAGAAAGGTTAATGGTTCCCGAGAGAAATAACCAGCAGTGTTGATGTTTTGGACAACAGAGGGCGGTGCGTACGCGGGCCGCCTGGCACACACATGTCAGAAATTCGAGTCGTGCGTACTAAAAAACCCCCGTTTTTGTTCTAAAAAACCCCCCTTTTGTACTAAAAAACCCCCCACTCTAAAGTGTACTAGAAAACCCCCCTAATTATACTAAAAAAAACCCCGGGGGGTTTTTTAGTAGAATTGGGGGGGGGTTTGGGGCGGGGGGGTTTTTTAGTACATTTCGGGTGGGTTTTTAGTACATTTCGGGGGGTTTTTTAGTACAGTTTTGGGGGGTTTTTTAGTACATTCAGGGGGTTTTTTTTAGTACAGTTAGGGGGGTTTTGTAGTACAGTTAGGGGGGTTTTTAGTACATTTAGGGGGGTTTTTTAGTGCATTTCAGGGGATCTTGTAGTACATTTCCGGGGGTTTTGTGGTACGTTTCGGGGGGCTTTTTAGTACATTTCGGGTTATTTTCGGGGCAATGTGAGCCCTGAATCTCAGTCCCGGAAGACAGGTTGTCTACATGTTGTGCTGTACGTAGAAAACCCCTGGGGATGTGGGGGGGGGGGTTGCCGCATTTCTATTACCGGTATGAAGGAAGGAGAGGCAATGCAGGGTCATGGAAGCACATGTGATTGTACATTCAGTGTTTTGCTTCACATTGCTCTGTGTATGTGCTTTGCATTCTTTGTGTGTCTGCCTGGAGGGGCATTTTGCTTTGCTTCACACCCCTAGATTTCAGTGGGGTCCCCCGTTTAGTGTGGGGGACCCAATTTTCCCATTGTCTAACGTCTACGGTCTACCCCCCACTCCCCGCTCTCGACTCTTCCCCTCTTTTTTTCAATGAAACGGAGGCCCGCAGCAGTGTCTCTTCTGCCAAAAACAATTTTGTTGCAGGTGCGCCTGCTATTTTCCACATAGCACTTTTTTTTCTGTCAGTTAAACGACACTGTCTGCAAGGTTGGTGCCTGGGTGGGGTGCAAGAAGTTCTTCGCCCGGTGTGGAGGGCCCGAGAGGACGCACAGGCACCAGAGAGTCAAGGAGAGCGAGGCTGAGGGGTACATTGTCCTACGTAAAAGGTTAGGCACCCCTGCGGGGTTGCGGTGGGGAGCACACACAGAGCTGAGCACCCGGAAAAAGAAGGAACCAATCCTGAATGACATGGGACAGCTTCATTATATGCTTACAGAGTCAGTGATCCGTATTCTGTGTCAGATCTGCTACTGGACTTCTGTGGGGCCATTATGTGAAAGGATAGAAGAATTGTAATATCGAATGTCAGTGGTGTGGTGCATTTCAGCTTTAGTACATGCTTACGTGCTATTTTGCATTCATGTTGCCTGTAGGATGTGGCAGTTTTCTTTTTGGAGGTGGGGTCTGTAAAAGACTGAGCTGGAGCCTAATACAACAATGCACGAGCAAACGATGCTATTACGGAGGAAGCAAGTAGTTGCAATGGACAGCTTTAACGCCAAAAGAATGTGGGTAAGGGTGTGCGGGCCTGAAGGGGGCTTTTCCTGTTTGGCGGATGTAAATTTTTTTATGTGGTGAAAATGGGGGTTTTTTTAGTACAAAAGGGGGGTTTTTTAGTACAAAACCGGGGGTTTTTTGGTACAAAAACGGAGGGTTTCTTTAGTACAAAAAGGGGTTTTTTTTTAGTACAAGAGGGGGGGTTTTTTAGTACATTTTGGGTTTCTTTTAGTACAAAAGGGGGGTTTTTAAGTACAAAAACGGGGGGTTTTTAGTACAAAAAGGGGCTCTTTTAGTACAAAAGGGGAGTTTTTTCGTACATTTTGGCGAGGTTTTTTAGTACAAAACGGGGGGTTTTTTAGTACAAAGCGGGGGGTTTGTTAGTACCAAACAGGAGGTTTTTTCATATTCACCAGAAATTCGAGACCTGATGCTTGGGGACCCTATAGATATGTACAATGCAACGATGCACTTTTATGGGTCACGCAGAGTTTGAGGCCCTGCATGGCATGGGGTGTCACTGGGCGTGACGGTAACCTCATCCGAATGTTTGGTAGTTAATATTTGATTCTTTGCAGCTGACCGTTTCTCCATGTGACTTCAACACCAGGGGGAAATGGCCTCTGCCACGACTTGTTGCTTTTTTTTTGTTGTAGCGAGTATTTTGCTTCTCATCAGTATTTTCCCCAGGAGCAGAATGCAAAGCGTTGGAGAAAATTCATGCGAAGAGGTTGCGGCTGCGGAGATGAAGTTGCATGCTGACTTGGCGGCAAACGACACCCAAAAGTAGGCAAAAAAAAAAACAAGCACACCCCTGATCCGTGGAACAATTGGCTGAAGTTTGACGGTAAACATTGAAGTTGCGCTTCACGATTAGCTGTTTTGGACCATCTCCGCCATGTAGAAAAAAACAGCCTTTTTTTTTTTTGCTTTTCAACTGCGGACCTTTGCTTATGACCCTTTTTCTGTTTTCTTAGAAAGTTACAATGGTATAGTATGAATATTTCTATGTGCTTAAGGAAGTAGAGTTTCCGGCAGGCTTGTGTAATAGGCCCGCCTGGGCAACTAGGACAGGGCTGCAGGCCCTGGCGGCGAGTGCGCCTTTGGCGCGTCGCCACGGTAATCGCCAGAGTGGCAGAGATTGTTCAGAGATCGAGATCTGTAGAGATTCTGGGGATTTTGATGTGGTGTTGTTGCGGGTTTTTATTATTATTAAATGGTTGCACGATTTGCATTAGTGTGCGATGATGGTCCAGATTTGTCGTTTGCCGTCAGTTGTTCTCATCCTTTGTTGCTTTGTATAGTTGACATGTATCGCTAAGCCAGGCAAGGTACAGTCCCGGTGGCGAGTCCGGGCAGTGTCAGCGATGGCCGCGTCGTTGACACCGCCGTTTGGTGCAGAACTTGAAGTGTGCCAAGAGCAACAAGTATACTCGTGTTGAGTTGTGCAAGTGTGCAAGTGAGGACAGGACGATGCAAGGCAACGTACTTGGAAACCAAGCAGAGGTTTTGTGAGTAGTGGGAAAAGCAGGAGACTCAAGGACACCCGTCAAAGATTTTGAAGATTTGAAAAGTACTTGACTTGGGGGTTGATGACTGGAGAAGCCTGAGAGGCTGAGAACATATAGTAAGAAAAAGTCACTGCCATGTCTTTCTTGGAGGGCTTGATCCAGGCCCAGCCCCCCTTAAAACCTTCTTGTTGATGCTAAGACTAACTTAAGTATTTTTATCTCTCTTTTGAAGCCTAAAGTACACTTTCTCAAAGTAACTAGGGTTGTAACCCTAGCCCCCCCATGAAGTTCACCCCTACCACTCAACTGAGCGGAGGTACCTTCCTTCATGGAGGATATACCGAAATAAAATAGGCATTTCATGCTTTAGGCCTTGGAGGTAAAGCCTAGTGGTCTCCCACCCCAAGACCCCTATACTCAATTGTTTCTACCACTTATTGTGGTTCTACTTTTTAACTGTTTCTGAATTCAGTTGCTTGGCCAAGTCATTTTCTGTGTTGGCCTGACATCTATGCCCCACATTCCTAACCAGCACCATTTCACCCAAAAGAGTGCACATGAAGTGCCTGATGCTATCTTGGAGGCCAGAGTCAGTCCAGTTTTCATATAAAATCTTTTGTATTATCCATTTGTGATTGAATCTTTGTGTTTATACCTGCATTGTCTATCTGCAGCCCTTCTGTGTTACACTGGATTTCAAAACTATTCATTCATTCGATCCACATCCTGTTCTTGCTCTACTTGCTGCTTTGGTTTGGGTTTTCAACTTCAAAACCTGCAGGATTTCATCAAAATATCTAGGGCATTAATCAAGGACATCTTTCTGGTAGCAGAGAACTGGTCTGCCCAAGAGTTGCGATTGGTGTAGCGTCTCTTTGTGCACGCACCGACGTGCTGAAATCGGAAGGGGGAACGAAAGTGGACGGCAACCCCTGAGGCACTTGCGTAGAAACAGCAGTTGGGGGTGCAACACGAAGGGTTTGAGGGGCTTGGCTCACAAGCTGCACCGAGTGGGAGTTAACGGACGTGCTAACTATCGTACTGAAAACTACCAATTGGCCCGTCACGTTCTTGAAAATGGACTGGCGGCCCTTCAGGTAAACCTGGATGAGATCCAGGTGGAATTGTTTGCGAGCCAACAACAGCACATCATGCAGTTGTACTGCTCGAAACAATTGAACAATGCTTTCCGTTTCTTCTGGAAAGCAATGGGCCTAGCGTATGCTAACCCTCCCTTCTCCCTGTTCGCGAAGGTTCTAACCAAAATCGCTTATGAGGGAGGAAGGGTTGTCATGTGCACCCCTGACTGGGGCTGCTCTGGTGAACATGCTTACTGGCGCCTTATGCTAGATCGAATGACCGTGGGAAGAGTGCAACTCCCAGACGGCCCCATCTATGTGCCTGAGGACTCAGACACAGCTATGCAGGCCCCTGAGTGGGCCAGTTTCCTGTCGATCGTTGATGGATCTCTCAATCCTGTACCCCTGTGTGACCTAGACCAGGTGCTACTGAAAGAGGTCATGGCCAAAAATCGTGGCCTGACCCTTTCTGATCTCAAAAATCGATCTCCTGAGCACCTATCTGCCACACTTACAGGGTGTGAGTCTCCCGATGGCTATCTGGAACCTGCAGCTGTAAAGGAGGATGCTGACGACCAACTGTCTGAGATCGCCAGCACTATTCCCCCTGTTGATCCCAGCTGTGTTGACCTAAAACACAGTGCCTTCCTAGCCCAGCTGTTGCTAGAGGAGGTAGATCTAGAGTCAACCTCTGAACCCGCTTCCCCTGTTGGGACACCAGTGCTACACATGCAGCCTATGCACACAGGTGAACCCGTGACCCGGAGTGCTGATGCTCTGACGCGGCCTGCTTCTAATAACATGCCATTGTCTGAGCATGACACTCAGGAACTCTGCCGGCTGTTGTACCTGAAGGCCGAAGGTATTGAGCGCCAAGAGCGGCTGCAATACCTCAGACAGACCTGGAAATCCTCCATCTGGTCTGAGGAGGACGATGATTCCTATACGCTGCCTGATCCTGAGATACCACTGGTGTATTCTCTGCACTATGGGCAGCAATGTTCCCCTGAGTGGGACGATGGTTCTGAGCCTGCCGAAACTGCTCATCGGCAGAAAAAGAAAGAACATGGAAAGCGCAACCTCCATGCTGAGGAGGATTTCCTGCAGAAACTTGAGAGTCTTAACCTTGACCCCTGACTGAAGAAACTGCTGATAACCTATGAGGAGGTGTTCGGCGCCTTGCCGCCTCCCCTCTCTTGTAAAAAACTAGTCCAGATGGACCGAAAACTGAAACCTGAATTTGAAAAGACGCGAGTGAGGCGTCGTCCCTATCCCGCTCCACAGGAACAGGTTGAAGAAATCGAGCGCCAGATCCAGGAATGTATAGATGCTGGCCTCGTTGAAGAATAAAAGAAGGGATACTACCCCCATCATTGCAGTCCCTGTTTCCTGGTTGCCAAACCAGGGTCGACTGCCCTACGACTGGTTGTAGACTATGGTGAGGTCAACAAGAAAACCCAGAACCACTCAGGGAGTATTCCTAACATGGAAAATACCCTGGAGCGTATTGCCAAATGCAGGTACAAGACTAAAATGGACAAACACTCTTGTTTCTGGCAGGTGGACCTGACCGCCGCAGCTCAGGAGCTGCTGGCTTTTATAACCCCTAAGGGCCGTGTCTTTAACTGGAAGGTTATGCCTTTCCGGGTGGCTAATGCCCCAGCGCTCTTCCAGGAGCTAATGAACAAAATTTTGTACATACTGAGGCGCGAGCCTCTAGTACAGGAGTTGATTTCTCGGGGTGCAGAAATGGAGGCTCACATCGACGACGTGAGTTTGGGTACTAATACCCAAGAGGACCATGTCCTTCTCCTCCGTGAATTTTTCATTGTCTGTCAAGAAAACCATCTCCGAATCAAACTCGAAAAATGTGAGTTTATGAAAGAGGAGATAGAATATTTGGGTTTCGACGTGGGGTATGGTTGGTGGAAACCAGCCGCGTCTAAGATGCAGCCCCTACAGGACATGCAGATTCGCGATGACCCTAAGAAGGGTCTACACGACGTGAGGAGTTCTGTGGGCGCCTGTAATTTCTATCGGCGTCACATCCACAATTTTACTTACTCCTCTGCCCCCCTCACTGACCTAATCAAGAAAACTACTCCCTGGAGGTGGACCGCCAGAGTGGAAGAGTGTTTCCAGGAGTTGAAGAAGAAGATTGCCTCCTCCAACTGCCTGGGAGTACCCCGCCCTAAGGGCGAGATTGTCCTGATCACTGATGCCAGTGATGTAGGGGGGGGTGGTACGATCTACCAATGGCAGGAGCTTAACCCCGCTGAACTAACCCACTGCCATTATCGTACTAGTGGACTGAACCGCGATGGTTCGTTGAAACATGACTATCCTACCAGTGAGTGGCGACTGGTGCCACTGGGACACTGGAATTGGAAATGGAACCAAGCGCGTTCCAATTACAGCACCTATGACCACGAACTCCTGGCCGGTATGTTGGTGCTTTCGTCACAATCCCG
Source organism: Eutreptiella sp. 'Long Island Sound 2002' (assembly GCA_964036045.1). Lineage (NCBI taxonomy): Eukaryota > Euglenozoa > Euglenophyceae > Eutreptiales > Eutreptiaceae > Eutreptiella > Eutreptiella sp. 'Long Island Sound 2002'. The sequence goes on from OZ038378.1 coordinate 144,423,855, forward strand.
ACTCCTGGGATCTAACCCTATTGTCTGGCTGTGTGACCAGGAGCCTGTGAAGTCTTTTCAGAAGGCCCCACCACCAGAGAAAGCTAAGCTAAAGCGGTGGTGGACTTACCTGAGCCAGTTCAGGCTGACCGTGCATCATATCCCCGGAATAAAGAATGAACTGTCTGACTATATATCGCGCAACAACTTCGATGCGCTTATAGGTGAGAGCTCTGAGGCGCTCGCCAGAGAGGCTTTCCAGCGTATGGATGTCCAGCTTGACGTGTCCATGCGCACTGCTGGAATCCTGGAGGGTTGGAGTCTAACCGACTATCAGTCATAGTACAAAGAAATTCTCCAAACCCTCAGCACTGGTCTCGAACCCCGTGTCATTGACGGGCACCAGTGGTATAAAAACAATCAGTACCTCTTCTACGAAGACCGAATTGTGGTGCCTGAGGCACGACTGGATGGGTGCCTACAGTGGTCCCATCTCAGCTCTGGCTACACTGGCGCTAATCGCTCAGTGCACTTCTTCCGTGAGTGTTTCTACTCTAGTCTAACCCTGACTGAACTGAGGTCGCGTATGCAGACCATTGTGGATGCTTGTGGCTGTCATGCCAGCAAGCAGAGCGACAGTAGGGATAGGGGCCTGATGTCCAGCTTACCCATACCCTATTGTGCTAACTCTCTACTCTACGTGGATTTCATGCACGGCCTACCACGCTTCGGCGGCTATGATAGTTGCCTAGTGGTCACCTGTGGGCTATCTCGCTTCACCCGTGTGTTCCCTTGCAATAAGAAAATCACAGGTGAGCAGACTGTGAAACTGTTGGTCGAACAATGGTTCGAACCCTATGGGGCACCTAAGCAGGTGCAGTCTGATGAGGATGTACGCATCCGCAGTGACACTGGGTGGTACAAACGAGTGCTAAATGCCCTCAACGTGGAGGTAACCACAGGTGTGCCCTATACCCACACGTCTAACCCTCTCTGTGAGAGACAGAACCGTGTGGTGGAGCAAAACTTAAGAATCCTGATGAAACAGGAGCGTACCAAGGACTGGGTACGCCTAGTGCCCTGGGCAGTGCTGACCATGAACTCACAGCGGAGCTCTTCTACGGGTTTCACCCCCCACGAACTGTTCCATGGAGGACGACCTGCTTGGTTCTTCAAAACCCCCTTTCCTGAGGACTTCAGGAGCCCTGTGGGAGATTGGCTGGAACACAAGCAGTCTCTGGCAAGCCAGGCTGGGACTAACCTGAGACACATTCGTGACCGTGAACTGAGCCGACGGAACCGCCTACGGCGACCTGCCAGCTTCAAGGTAGGTGACCTTGTTTTGGTTCACCATTCACGCCTACCCTCGTGGCCACGTAACTGCCTACAGCACCCTTGTTTTGGACCCTATCGTATCATCAGGATAGATGGATCGAGGATCCATGTCAGGTGCAGTCCACGTCTAGGTGGTGAACTGCTGTGTGCACCTAAACAGTTGAGGCACTATCACTCCCCTGACGATTTGTCTTGGGATGAGTGGCGCCTCAGCGACAGTGAGGTCGAGCGTATAGACCTAGAGAACGCTGCCAGTCCAGAGGAGGCAGACGAACTCGAAGAGATGACTGCCGATGAGATGGCAGTCGATGGTTACTACGTTGTTGCAGGTATTGCTCGCCACGAGTATAAACAGGGCTGGAAATTCCTAACCCTGTGGGATGGCTATGGGTTATCTGAGGCGACCTGGGAACTTATGTCAGCCTTCATACAACCAGACGGGAGTATCAACCCCATCTTCCGCACCTACCTCGTTGAGAACAACGAGGGGCAGCTCCTAACCCGTGCTGAGACTATGTCCCAGCGTAAAAAGCGAAACTAATTTCCCTGTGTCAGTCTACTGACAGGTGCAGTGAGCACTCTTCTGCAGACGTGCCTGTGTATGGGTGTAAGAGCAGTTGTCACAGTTGCCCCGCATTGCATCGCAGGACAGGACCGTTAGCCCCCCGTGACAACCACTCCCTGGCCGAAGGCCATTGGTTTTTCACAGACTACTGCTTACTGAGCACTGCACTGACCCTGTCTGTGCCCTGCAGACCCATGCCTATGGTTTCCAGCGTGGGCCAGGTGGCCGCTTATCAGGATTGCAGCCACCCAGCGAGTGTATGCCTTGTTGACCATGTGTTGCATGGGGACTGCCCTGATGTAATGACCTTGGGGAGCCAACGAAGAACGGTGGCTTACTACACCAGGGGGGAATGACAAGCAAGGTGTTATGAGGCAAGGTGTGTCTTCCCTCCTTGGGGACAAGCGAGCCCACAGTTAGGACCCCTGACTGGTCCAGACCCATGGGGTTCTACCCTTCCTTACAGGGTTTACCATACCCCTATGTGTGCTACGTATGTCTGTGTGTGTCTCACTTCTCTCCCCAGCATGGCTCCCGGAGACCGGGCCTCGCTGACGTCGGACCGAAGGTCCTAATCAGGTACTATTACCACTCCTATGGCGCCCAATTTCTGTGCTGGCGCCTATCCTTGGGGGAAGACGGCAAAAGCCCTACCTACTAGAGGGGAGGGGTGGCCAAGTGTGCTAAGGGCATACAAAACACCCATTTTTGCTAAGGGCCAAAAGCTAACGCACTCCCCTGCCCACGAGGAAAAGCACGCGGGACAGGAGACACCACTACACTACACACACTAACGCCAGCACCGGCCTTCGAAGGCAGGGTGACCACTCATCACCTGCACTCAACTCCTGCCAGGCCTGCTGACCCTAACCCCTACACACGCTACTTGGTGTTGCTGTCAATGAGGTCACGGGTCCTAATGACCCTCCTGTGAAGAAGACAAGAGAACACAGCGCTACTAAGCAACTGTGGCCTAACAGGGACGTCACAACACGTTTCCCTGCTAGGGCTCGGAAGGAAGAGGTGCTCTTGTTGCGTGCACAGCGTGAATGTCGATGGAGTCAAACTGCCCACACCACTCCTGGCTGAGGCGCAGTCAATTGATTGTGTGATCTACGCCGGTGTTTAGCTGGGGCAGAAAAATGGGATAACCGCCGAAGGCAGCTGCTGCGTGCTCCAATCACCCTGAACCTCTCCCACCTGTACAACAGAGGCCAATGAAGGGGTGTTTGCGGCTGAGGAACCAAGCCACACTCCACGTATTATACGCTTCTCAGTGTGACCTATAATACCCTGTCCTCAAACAACCCCTGTCAAGCAAGCAAGCGTTAAGAGACTCCTCAGGTTCTCTTAAAGAACGTACCGAGGTGCCCCTGGGTAACCTAAACAAGGTTTACCGTGCGCATTTCGCGTGGCCTACCCCTTAATGCATCGTGTGCACTCATGCAGGGAAAGGAGGCGGAACCATGATCACACTGACTCAGCCAGGAGGTGAGCTCCTCCTAGGCTTACCTACCTTACTCACCATGCATCGTGTGGATGCCGAAGTGAAGCGAACACAGAACAACCCTATTGCGAGTTATAAACAAGCCTAAGCGTTTTAAGCAACCCTACTTTAACGCTACGGCTACACACGAGCAAACACTTTCTTTTCTAACCTGTGAAGAGAGAACAAGGATGAATTGGGGTACAGGGAAAGCGTCACAGCGTGTGAATGCCTCAATTAGGCACATGCATCGCGAGCACAGCGCATATTCTAACCCTACGTGCGCGCTGCGCGCTCCATTCGCATCGCATACCTTTCATTCCTGTTTTGACCTGTGCAGAGCAAAGGAGATGAGCGTCCGAACCCCCAACGAACACAGCGTTGACAACCCTAACGTTTTAACGAAGCAACCAACACGAACGCAATGCATGCGTGTGAGATGACACTGGCATACCTGAGAGGTGGGTTTTCCACCTGCTCTGTGTTGTGGGTTCAGGTTGAATACTTTTCCCTAAAGTTTATAAAAATTTTGATGCAACTGTGCAAAAATTTCCTTTAGAACTTCAAAAACTACGGCTCATGCCGTCTTTTTCAAAAGCCGTTTACGCTTGCGCAACCTTGTTTTTGAAGTCCGCTTCCTTTGTGCTTGTCTGCGACTTTGTGTTTGGTGTAAAAATGACGATTTCTCGCGTGATTTCGTCAATTTTTAGCGATTTGACTTGTTAAATCGCTACCCCTTTCGCTGAACCGCAGGAATCACTCCCTGTTGGTTACATTTTCTATTTTTTTCAGCTCCTGGAGATTTGTGTCCTCCATTGGGAGTATTGCTTGGCCCTGGCCCTTGGTCAGGACGTTTATTTAAACGCTGTTTATACAGCAATCACCGTCCGCATCGGAGCGGTTGACTGTACCCTAGTGGGCAAGCACATGTGCTCTAGGAATGGAGTCCTGGGTTCAAACCCCAGTACCCCCAAATTTTTACCAAAAGGTTTCGTCGCACGCCGGCGACTTTTGAGGAATGCCCCATCGAAGGGACATCATTCACGGTACATTACACTGTTTTTCGAGGGTACCTACAGTGTGATAGGCTTCTATGAACTGACGAGGATGTTTTTGGTAAGTTTGATGCATTTTCTGAGGTAATTTTGGGAACATTTGAGCCTTTTTCCTTGGTCCTACTAGCTTAGCTAACTAGTACTCCAGGTGGGAGTAAGAAAAGGTCACTGCCATGTCTTTCTTGGAGGGCTTGATCCAGGCCAAGCCCCCCTTAAAACCCTTTTGTTGATGCTAAGACTAACTTAAGTATTTTTATATCTCTTTTGAAGCCTAAAGTACACTTTCTCAAAGTAACTAGGGTTGTAACCCTAGCCCCCCCATGAAGTTCACCCCTACCACTCAACTGAGCGGAGGTACCTTCCTTCATGGAGGATATACCGAAATAAAATAGGCATTTCATGCTTTAGGCCTTGGAGGTAAAGCCTAGTGGTCTCCCACCCCAAGACCCCTATACTCAATTGTTTCTACCACTTATTGTGGTTCTACTTTTTAACTGTTTCTGAATTCAGTTGCTTGGCCAAGTCATTTTCTGTGTTGGCCTGACATCTATGCCCCACATTCCGAACCAGCACCATTTCACCCAAAAGAGTGCACATGAAGTGCCTGATGCTATCTTGGAGGCCAGAGTCAGTCCAGTTTTCATATAAAATCTTTTGTATTATCCATGTGTGATTGAATCTTTGTGTTTATACCTGCATTGTCTATCTGCAGCCCTTCTGTGTTACACTGGATTTCAAAACTATTCATTCATTCGATCCACATCCTGTTCTTGCTCTACTTGCTGCTTTGGTTTGGGTTTTCAACTTCAAAACCTGCAGGATTTCATCAAAATATCTAGGGCATTAATCAAGGACATCTTTCTCATATCACCAAGGTCAGCGCTAGAGTAGCGTACAATAACAAAATCTTCATCTAAGTTCGGAAGACCGTGAGGAGACCTGCGGTTGCCGCCCATGCTCATTTCGCCAGCGAGAGCGCTGAGAAGTGCGCCCCGAGGCCGCTGACAACTGCGCCAGCGAGGGCGCTGACAATTGCGCCAGCAAGGGCGCTGAAGGAGTGCAGCCGTACGCCCGAGCAAAGGCGCTGATGGAGTGCAGCAGTTCGTCAGTGAAGGCACTGAAGGAGTGCGCCGGCGAAGGAGCCGAGGAGTGCGCCAGCTAAGGCGCTGAGGAGTGCGCCAGTGAAAGTGCTAAGGAGTGCGCCAGCGAAGGCACTGACGAGCGCGCCCGCTAAGGCGCTGAGGAGTCCGCCAGCGAAGGCGCTGAGGAGTGCGCCAGTGAAGGCGCTGAGGAGCGCGCCAGCGAAGGCGCTGAGGAGTGCGCCAGCGAAGGCGCTGAGGAGTGCGCCAGCGAAGGCGCCAAGGAGTGCGCCAGCGAAGGCGCCGAGGAGTGCGCCAGCTAAGGCGCTGAGGAGTGCGCCACCGAAGGCGCTGGGGAGCGCGCCAGCGAAGGCGCTGAAGACTTGTGCCCGCAGGCGCTATGGAGTCGTGCCACTGAGGGCACTGAAGACCACCCTGCACCAAGGGGCGCCAAGAACAGTGCCAGCGCGAATGGAGGGCGCTTCATTTAGAATGATGGAAATGTAAATTTTGAGTTTGTAATTGAGGCGCAGACAGCGGCAGAAGCATGCTGTTTGGCATGTATGCATGGAATATATATGCACCTTTGCCCTGGTTTGTCGCTGTGGAGCCTTTTTTGTTCAGTACTACAGGCGTCAGCACAAAAGGGCAAAGGAGCTTGCAGAGGCGGGGTGTGGGATTGCAGGGCGGGTGGGCATGTTGTTGATTGTGTGTGAGGCTGCTTAGTTGAGGCCCCAGCCACTGGTGGGCAAGTGCATGGTTCGGGGATGGTGTCGGTGGTCGTGGGTAGGTGCAGGGGGTCAGCCCCTTGAGAGTGGTGGCCGGGTTCCAGGTCCTGAAGGATCAGTATGTGCAATGGGGGCAGCAGGTCGAACAGGTGGCTCCCAAGGAGGCCCCAAACACCCAAGGGCCCGAGCCCCTCGGTACCTGGGCCATCCCCACCCCCCCCCGCCAAGACTGCAGCTCAGCAAACGAGCATGCACCAGTGACCCGCCCCCCACGCCCCTAGTTATGCCTTTTGTAGGTTTTGTTGCCCAGGCCAACCATTGAGTTTTTACTTGTTTTTCAGACTCTCCACGCTCCGTGTCATGTCTTAGGAGGGGAGTGTAATAGGCTGGCCTGGGCAACTAGGACAGGGCTGCAGGCCCTGGCGGCGATTGCGTCTTTGGCGCGTCGCCACGGTAATTGCCAGAGTGGCAGAGATTGTTCAGAGATCGAGATCTGTAGGTATTCTGGGGATTTTGATGTGGTGTTGTTGCGGGATTTTATTGTTATTAAATGGTTGCACGATTTGCATTAGTTTGCAATGATGGTCCAGATTTGAGGTTTGAGGTTTGAGGTTTGATTTTGCGGGTACTAGACGCCTTTCGGCCCCGGGGGGCCACCTGGTCGGGCCAGGTGATATCCTCCCCACCGGGTCCTAGTGGGGGGCCCTCCAAGACGCACCTCCTGCCTGGTGGCGGAGTCCCCCGGGTTCACAGAGCTCGGAGCCCCGTCCTTCCCCGGCGTCCCCGTTTCGCCACTCCCCGGGCACCGCATCAATTCGCAGCCGTGGCCGCGGGCGCTTACCCACTGCGTCGCCCCCCTAATGCGTGGTCGCCCGGGGCACCGGCGCCGCCGGGCCCGTGCTACTGGCTTGTCGCCAGTGGGACCCCCTTGGGCTGGCGCGGTGGCTGCCTAGCCTAGGGGTTGGGGCGTGGCGCTGTGCGCCACTACTGCCAGAAAAGTTTATAGTGTTTTCAGCACTGTGTTTTTGCTTCTCCTGCTGCTTGTTGTTGCTGTAGGGTGTCCTGCTGCTGGTTTTGGATGATGAAAAGCTTTTGTTTGTTGAAATACAGTAAAGCCAACTCAATCCAGGATAGCCCAAGCCAACAGTATGCAAAGAGAAGGTAATTCAGGATCAAAGCATGAAGGGCTGCAGTGAAAACAGTGAAAGATGATTAGGTATTCACAGAAACTGCAACTCAGGATACAAATGAATGCATATTCACAGAGATAGCTGAAATGTTTTGGGAAAAGAGTTAGAAAACTGCCTCAGGATCACTCTCTCTCCATAGTGCCATCTTAGGAGATGTGCACTCTTTGTTTTGGGTCCCATATGTGCTGAGGTGGCATGGTATGTGGCGATGAGGTCACTGCCATGTCACATGGGATCTTCCTACTCAGTTGGGATCTTCCTACTTAGTTAGGCTGACCGGGAATTGAACCCAGGACCTCTCAAAAAGAGGTGCCTAACCCCCTATGGTGCATACCACTAGGGCAGATAAGTATTCATGGAAAAACATAGATAAATTCATAGGCTCTACCTTAGGTATGTCAGTGCTCAGTCAACTCAGGAAAAGATGTTTTACTTCTGATTGAAAGGGGATTAAGGGGTCCACTCCATATCCTGATTGGGTGTTTGGTTCCATAGGTCAAAATGTGTTCTCACCACTTTTGGCTGGACCAATACTAAGATAAAAATGCATGGATGCTCAGTGCATCTCTAATACAACTAGAGTATGTCCCAAAGCAATGGAAAAGCACTTTTTCTTACTCCCCCCTTGTGCTGTGGTGGCCACCACTGTCGCATTTTAGGAAAAAGGGAATTTTTCTTGGCCTTTCCTTGGTTTCCACATCTACTTTAAAATACCTACAGTCTCCCTCACACTGAAAAATGGGCGTTACCATGGCTGGCGTCCTTTTGCTGCTCTGATTGTACAGTTTCCTACAGAAGACTCAGCGCTCTTGGCGCTGCCGGGGCTCCTGTGGCTTGGTTGGGTTAGATTGGGAGCATGCCAAACATGTGCATATGCATCCCTTCCTCCAAGACGCAGCGTCGACACAACCCAAACGCAAGACACATTATACACACTCGCATGGGTTCTCGTAAACCTGCTGGCGACCTGTGACCTGTCTTAGGGCGTAGGGAGTCGAAAAGAAATTAATTTGCCCCTTGGTGGGGTCTTGGTTCTGCTCAGTCTCTCCAGGCACCTGCGTTTCGGCCCGAACACGGCCTACTCAGCGAGGTTGCGCGTGGGTATCTGCAGAGGCAGGAATGGGAGAATTATGGACGAATCCACGCAAAAACGAAGCGACGACACCAAAATCCGTCAAATGACGGCGCAGAATTTTTCTGAAACGACACACCTGAGCAGAATCCAATTGTGCATCTTCAGCACATTTTTATAGAAATTATAGTCATCTCTGGATTTTTTAAGTCCAGAAATTCATACGCATAAAATGGCGGCGCGCAGGAGCGGCTCCTAGCGAAGCGCCGGAAAATGGAAAAATAATGGAATTATAAACGTATGTATCACGTAGTCTTGAAAATGACGAGACACACATTAATAAACAAACATACAGATTCCACCCACACTAATAGAAGCTTCAAAAATTCAAGAATTCGAAAATCAATTGAAAAGACTTCAATGAATCAGGTATAAACTACAGGTATGCTCGTCTTGCATGCCGCATACACATTGCTCGTCTCGAGTCTCCGTGACCGAGTCGTGTAGCAGCGTTAACAACGATAACCACGATAGAACGCGGTAGAGGGATTGATTAGAAAGATTGCAGATGATTAGCGGTCAGATCAGGGTGATTAGTCATACACACAAGTGCATAGCAACGTTCTTCGCGTGCGCCCCTTTTGTTTTCTCTCCTTGCTTCACTTCCCAGCGGTAGGTAAGGTAGGTACGCCCAGGCGGGGCCACCCCCTGGTGGAGTCAAGATTGTTGTGGAGATGGGCAGGTTTGCCCACGTGATCGTGCATAGTCGTGCATGCACACACGCATTAAAGGGTAGGCCACGCGAAGTGCGCACGGTAAACCTTGTTTAGGCTACCCAGGGGCTCCTCGGTACGTTCTTTAAGAGAACCTGAGGAGTCCCTTAACGCTTGCTTGCTTGATAAGGGTAGCTGCTCCATGCAGCGTGTTTGCGGACAGCGTATTATAGGGCACACTGAGAAGGGTATAATACCTGGAGTGTGCCTTGGTTCCTCCGCCGCAAACGCCCTTTCATTTGCCTTTGTTTTACAGGTGGGCAGGTAGGGTGAGTGGTGCAGCAGCATTTTTTTTATGCCCTGCTAAACAGGGGCGCAGATCACACAAACAAGCAACTCCGCTCCGCCTGTGGCAGAGCAGGGAGTCCGACTTCATCGACATCTGCGCCTTGCACACGAGAGCACTCCTTCCCTCCAAGCCCTTGCAGGGGAAACGCGTTGTGGCGTCCCCTGTGAGGCCACAGTTGCTTAGTAGCGCTGTGTTCTCTTGTCATTTCACAGGTGGGTCGCTAGGACCCTCGAGAACTTCCTCTTCGCAACGCCAAGTAGAGTGTGCGTGTAGGAGTGGTAGTCCTGCGTGGGGGCTAGAGCCAGTTGCCCAGCGCTCGCCCACCAGGATGGTGCCACTGTAGGGTGTGTAGGACCTGTAGGGGGCGTGTCACTGTCCCACCCTTTTCCTGCAATTTTAGCTGGGTTGGTGGGCTGTGACAGTGGGTTAGGTTAGTGTTTTTGGCCACATAGCAAACAGGCGTTTTGCATGCCTTCATAGCTTTTGGCCACCCCTCCCTGTAGTAGACAGGTAGGTAGGGAAAAACAATACCTGGATTAACACTCTGGGTATTCCCCCAAGGTTTTGCGCCAGCACAGAAATTGGGCGCATAGGGGAGGGGAGACCCGGGGCGTACCCCGTGGCATCAATAAGCCAATCCTCCAGGTTCAGCAAGGGCGCAGACTTGGGTATAATTAGGACACCACTTCTGCGGCTTGCTCTCAGGACCTTAGGACTAGCACACTCACACATACGCTTTGGCAGGTAAGGGTAAGGTTCAGTCCCTAGCTTTATTCTTGGAGGCAAGCATCTCAGCGAGCCTCAACAACTCACCAAGGTTGTTCTGGGACAAGTAGTCAACCAGAACTGAGTTTAGGCGTCCCTCAGGTAGAACAAATGCAGAGAAGGGCTCCCAGGTGGCCTCTTCGACTCCAAACCCTTCCCAGAGGGTGAGGAAGCGCCAACCCTGGCGATAGCGGTGGCGTAGGACAGACTTCACCAGGTAGAAGCCCTCCTTAGCCATCTCCTCGGCGTTCATGTCGGGGAGTTCACCTTCAACTTCCATAGGGCTGGCAGCCCCTTGTAGGTCCAGAGCGGCGATTTCCTCGTCGTTCAGCTCCCACTCCTCCCCACAGAGGTCTTCAGGATCATGGTAGCGCTTCAGGTGTTGAGCGGCGCACACCAGGGTCCCCCCTAGACGGGGAGAACACCGCACGGTGATACGGTGTCCATCCACAGATAGGATCTTGTACGGCCCGAAGTATGGGTCATCGCTGGTAGAGCGTGGCCAGGCGGGTAGTCGACTGTGGTGCACCAGCACCCAGTCCCCTTCTTGGTAGGTGGCCGGTACACGGTGCTTGTTCTTCTTGTTCCACTGACGCTCCCTCACTCTCTGGAGCATAGCCTTGGCCTTGTCCACCTTCGCTTGTTGCTCTTGGACCCATTCACCCACAGAAGAATGGGTGTCCTCTGGATAGGGGGCATGTAGGAACCATGCCGGGCGCCCCATGAATAGCTCATGTGGCGAGTAGCCAGTAGCTGAACTCTCTTGGGAGTTCATCATCAAGGATATGACGGGGAGTAGTCTCACCCAGTCCCTGGTGCGTTCAGTTTTGCACCATATCCTGACGTTCTCCTTCAGGACACGAATCTGTCGCTCACATAGGGGGTTGCTCGTGTGAGAGTAGGGAATCCCCGTAGATACCTGGACATTGAGGGACCTCAGGACCCTCTTGTACCAGCCAGTATCTGAGCATACTCGTACGTCCTCATCGGAGTTGATCTCCTTGGGCGCCCCATAGACACAAAACCACTCCTCCAGGAGTATCTTGATAGTCTCCTCTCCGGTAATGTGCTTGGTACATGGGAACACCCTGGTAAACCTGGTCAACCCACAGGTTACCACGAGGGCGAAGTCATAGCCCCCGAACTTTGGCATCTCCGTGTAGTCCACGTATAGAACACTGTTAGCACAGTGAGGGATGGGCAGGGTCGAGTAGAGACCTCTGTCCCTGATATCCCCTGGTTTACAGGACCTGCACGGGCACTTGTCCACGATAGGCAGGAGCGTCTTCCGCAGCTGGTCGTCAGTCCACGTAGTGTGGAACCACTGCTTGAACAGCCTCAGGGTACGGTCAGCACCCACATGACCACTGGACTCATGGGTCCACTTCAGCAGCGCTGGGACTCGGTCACTAGGCACCACGATGCGGTCCTCGTGCCAGAGGTAGCTCTTGTCCCGCTTCCACTGGTCTTGGTTAACCAGGAGGGGTTCAAGGCGTTTCTCCAGGCGCCGGTAGATATCCCCAAACTCCTGTAGGTACTCCGATTGTTGGAGTCCATCTAGGGGGCGTATCATGGTCATGTTCAGGTCCAGGTGTACGTCCATACGGCTGAACGCTTCCTTAGCCAGCGCTTCAGACCGGGCACCAATCAGGGCGTCGAAGTTGTTGCGGCTGATGTAGTCGGCACACTCGTTCTTCACTCCCTGGATATGGTGTACCGTCAGCCGTAGTTGACTGAGGTAGGTCCACCAGCGACGTAGCTTGGCCTTCTCAGGTGGGGGGCCCTTCTGGAAACTGCGGACCGGTTCTTGGTCGCATAGCCAGACCACAGGGTTACTCCCCAACAGTCGTGCTTGTGAGGATAGCACCAGCATACCCGCGAGCAGTTCCTGCTCATAGGTGGAGTAGTTCCCTCTGGCCTGGTTCCACTTCCAGTTCCAGTGGCCCAGAGGTACTAGGACCCACTTGTCGTCAGGGTAGCTGTGCTTGAGGGTTCCATCTCGGTTGAGACCTTCCGTCCCCCATTGGGAAATGGCCGAGTCGAACTCCTCCTTCTCTAGTGCTTGCCATTGGAACAACGTTCCACCACCGCCCACATTGCTGGCGTCGGTCACCAGGATAATCTCCCCTTGTGCCCTAGGCACGCCCAAGCACTTAGCGTTGGCTACCTTGTCTTTGAGCTCGTCAAACGCTTGTTGCTCTTGTGGGCCCCAGCGCCAAGTAGTACTCTTCTTGATCAAGTCAGTCAGTACCGCGCTGGTGTAGGTGAAGTTTTTGATGTGGCGGCGATAGAAGTTGCACGCCCCAATGAAACTGCGTACATCATGAAGTCCTTTCTTGGGGTCTTCGTGTCGTACCTTGGCATCCATCAGGGGTTTGGCCTTAGAGGCCGCTGGGGTCCACCACCCATAGCCAACGTCAAACCCCAGGTACTGCATGGTCTCCTGCATGAACTCACACTTCTCCAGCTTGAGTCGTGTGTGGTTCTCCTGGCAGACCGCAAAGAACTCACCCAAGAGGATTAGGTGATCCTCCTGGGTATTGGTCCCGAGGCATACATCGTCGATGTGAGCCTCCATCTGGGCCCCACGGGATATGAGCTCCTGCACCTTAGGTCTCCTTCGTAGGATGGACAAGATCTTGTTCATCAGCTCTTGGAACAGAGCGGGGGCGTTAGCCACGCCGAATGGCATGACCTTCCACTTGAATACCCTCCCCTGAGGGGTGATGAAGGCCAGTAGTTCCTGCGCGTTGGGCGTCAGGTCCACTTGCCAGAATCCACTTCGCTTGTCCATCTTGGTCTTGTAGCGACAGGAGGCTATCTTCTCCAGGGTAGACTCCATATTGGGAATGGACCCTGAGTGGTTCAGCGTCTTCTTGTTCAGCTCTCCATAGTCCACTACCAGCCGTTTGGCTGTAGACCCAGGTTTAGCCACCAGGAAACAGGGGCTGCAATGTAGGGGGTAGTCCCCATCCTTGTACTCCAGGACTAGGCCAGCGTCGATACATTCTTGTATCTGTCGCTCAATCTCGTCGGCCTGCTCTTTAGGAGCTGGATAGGGTCTCCTCCGGATCTTGTGACCCACGAACTCGGGTTTCAGCTTGAGGTCCATCTGTACCAGCTTGTCGCATGAAGCTGGAGGGGGTAGTTCTCCGAACACCTCCAGATAGGTCCTTATCAGCTTTTGTACCCGCGGGTCCAGTACCTTGATCTTGTCCTCCATATCCTCGTCGGAGTGTAAGTTGCTTGCCCCTTGAATAGAAGTCGGGAGGTGGTCCTCCACCGACTCTTCGCCCGCGGTAGCATCCTTCAGCCCTTGGTAGGCATACAGCAGGTCTTGCTCAACCATCTCCGGTGGACGATGGCAACATAGGCACGCTTTAGGGGGTTCACATACACATTCCTCCGAGAGGTCGTCCTCATCTGGGGTCCTCACATGGGCACCCCATACGCTCTTCATGAGCTTGAGATCTACCTCCCTTTGCCAGGTGGTGATCTTCTGTTCGAGGTCCTCCTTCAGTTGGGATAGGTCTCCCATACGTCCTTGCTTCAGTGGCCACGAGCTGCGGGTAGGCTTCGCGTAGCATAGCTTTTTCGCCACCAACTTCCTCTTGGAATCCACATACTCCCTGAGCCTGGATCGAGGGTCCAGCTCTTCATCCACGGGGTCTTCCACCCTCATGGAGAGTAGGGGTTTTAGTGGGGCGACGTACTCGGCGTTCTCCACTTCTTCCACCGCAGTCTGCACGAAGAAGGCGTCGTGCTCAGTTTCGTCGTCTGAGTGGATAGAGCTAGGTAGCTCAGATAGTCCACACTCAGAGACTCCATCAGGAACAGGTACATGACAGGGAGAGTTGGGGGCGTTGGTGTCAGTCACGACGTACTCATCTCCTCCGGGTGTAGTTTCAACAGCATCTTGAGGTCGTAGACGATCCTTCAAGTCACCCAAGGCGAGTCCATCGCTTTCTCGTTGTATAGCCTGGACCAGAGTAGGGTCCAGGTCTTCCCAGGGGATGGTGGTAAGACTTCCGTCCACCACGCTGAGCATACTCCCCCATCCGGGCTTCCCAATGGGCGTCTTGCGTCCCAGAGGCACGTAGATGGCCTCATCAGGTAACCGCACAGAGCTGATAGTCAGCTTGTCAAGGAGGGTTCGCCAGTACTCGTTGCCCCCATGGGCTCCCCAATCGGGGGAACACAGGACCATACGGGAACGTTCCAAGGCCACCTTGGTCAGCACCTTCCCCAGTTCACTGAATCTGGGGTTCCCGTAGGCCATCCCAAAAGAAGGCCAGTAAAATTTGTAGCTGCAGTTCTTCCCCTTGCTGCAGTATAGGTCCAGTACATGCTGCTTGTCGCTGGCGAACAGTTCCACACTTAGGTCTTCTCGAGAGTAACCCAACTCCTTCAGACCTTGGTCTAGGACTTCCCCCAATAGTTGATAGTCCTCAGTTTTGGAGGCCGCCATCATGTTCGAGGGCTCCTCCCTCGATAGTCTCAGGTAACTCGAGGTATGTTCCGACTGCTCCAGTGGCACAGACTCTCTGCCACTGCCGTGGTCCACGTACAGGAGGTAGGGCGCTTGCAGCGTCAGGGATTGTATCTGGGAGTGCTGCACGAAGAAGTCAGTACCCAGTACAAAGTCGAAGGCATCAGTGTCCATCACATAGAACCGATGGGCGATAGTCCTGGTGCCCATAGGTACCTCCACTTCGCAGTCCCCGCAGCTGTGCACCACATGTCCATCCCCCATCCGTATAGCGGCGGTGGTCATGGTGTTTTTCAGGCTCCCACAAGGTAAAATTTTCTTGGCCACTATCGATATTGTGGCTCCAGTATCCAGTACCCCCAGGTATTCACGTCCCCCTAGTCAGATACGTACCCAAAACACCAGGTCTTGGGTGCCACCAGAGCGTCCCCGTCAGAACTCCGCGGGACAGGTCACCTCGAACCCCTTGTTCCGCAATTTGCGGGCCATCCTCATGAAACGGCTTCTCTTCTTGGCGTTGCCGTCGTCACCACCTTCATGCTCACGCTTGGCTCCTTGTTCTTGCTGGGCCTGCGTCTGTGAGCGTGTGGTAGGTCCAGACTGCCCTCCAGAGGGCTCGGAGTTCCCCCCTGGATTAGGGTTGGGGTTACCTCCGTTCTTGTCCTTGTTCTTGTTGTCGTTCTGGCGATTAGCGCCTCCTCCTCGTCCGCCTTGACCCTTGTCTTGACCACCTTGACCACGTCCTTTCGACTTGCCCTTGCCGGAGTCGTTGCCTTTGGCCTTGCCTCCACCTTTGCCTGAGCTTTTGCCAGGATCTTCCCCCTTAAGCTTCGCCGATAGGCGTTGCTTATGGTAGCACTCGTCCTCATAGTGCTTCCGCTTACCGCAGAATGCACACGTGATGGTGCAGCGGTAATGATCCGGCATCTTCACCTTGGCGCCGGTGATCTTTTCCTGCTGCTTCCCCTGGACAACAAAGCAGTCTCGCTGCTCGCAGTCGGAGGCATGCTGCAGGTGGCCCTGTTCATCTCTGGCATCACACCAGAATAGCTCCTTCACGTTCTCCATTAGGCGGGCGTGGGCGTGTTTGGGGGTAGTCCCCTGCCCAGGTCGGGACCCTTGGTACCCTTTGCCTCCAGAACCTCCACCACCAGGACGGTAGTGGTTCAGGTGTTGGTCGCTCTCCTTCTCCAGCGCCATCTCCAGGAGCAGCACGCATAGATCCTCGTAGCGGAGGGATCTAGCCTTGCGCTCAGCCGTCAGACGGCACTCGTCCCATAGCTCACGGGGGAGCTTGGAGCACAACCAAAACAGCAGGTCGTCGCTGCTGTAGGAACCGGGCGTCAGTCGTCCAGCCCAGTGGTCCAGGTCCGCCAACAGCTCGGAGACCCTGCCGGGTTTGGGGTTGTTGGGCAGGACGGGCAGGTTCTGGATCTCGGCCCTGATGGAGAGGTCGGTCTCGTAGGTTGGGTACTGCCTCTCCAGGGCAACCAACACGTCGGCAAAGGTGGCGGAGTTGGTGACGATCTGCCTGACCTGCTTCTCCAGGTACTTCGTCTTGCAGCACTGCAGGAGCAGGTCGCACTTCACTCGCCCACTCGCGTGGGTTTGGCCGGTCAGTCGTAGGAACCGGCCAAAGTTCTCAGCGAACTCGCTGAGGTCCTTGCCTGTGAATTCAGGCAGGTTCACCACTATCTTGGAGGTGGCAATAGCCTTCGCCTCCTGAGCTCGGCGTCCTTCAGGGCGTCGGGTCTTCTTCTTCTTCTTCTTCTTCTTCTTACCCTTGGAGTCCTCGGGGTCCTCAGGGTCTTCGTCATCCGATGGCGAAGAAGAAGTCATCGAAGGCGGCCCATCATCGGAGGGGTCTCCGCCTAGATCACTGGAGCCATAAGGCTCCACGTCCACCATAGCCCTTAGGGCTGTCAGCCCCAGCTGGTCCAGCTCGGCCCTCGTCGAGTTCGTCACGTGACTGTAGGGCGGCTGGGCTGTCCT
The DNA here is from genome assembly GCA_964036045.1 of Eutreptiella sp. 'Long Island Sound 2002'. Taxonomy (NCBI): domain Eukaryota; phylum Euglenozoa; class Euglenophyceae; order Eutreptiales; family Eutreptiaceae; genus Eutreptiella; species Eutreptiella sp. 'Long Island Sound 2002'. The sequence continues at coordinate 144,440,652 of OZ038378.1, forward strand.
CGGGACGAATGGGCTTCTTGGTACTGCTGCAGGAGTCGGCATCGGTCGGCTCCTCAGGCTCCCCAGGGTATTCGTCAACCCTGCCGCCAGGTGGTTAGCCTGTACTCGGTGGGGTGACATCCCCACTGTCGTAGGTGACGCATGGGACGGGATCATCAGGGGCTGCAGTTTCTCCCTGATCTCTTGCGTGAGGTCGCTCACGATTTTCGAAGTGGCTCCTTGGAGCACCTCGTTGATCTCCGACCGCGTCAGGGACCTGTTGGAGGATCTTCCCGATCCTCTACTCCTGCCTCCCAGAGACTCTGGTCCTCTCCTCAACCCACTCAGGGGTGCATACCCAGGTGCACACCCAGGAGCATACCCAGGAACTTCCATGTAGGTTCCAGTGGAGTGGAGTGGATGGGGATGGTCAGCCGCATACCAACGCGGCGCAGAGCTGGAAGCCACCGGCTCACTGGCAGTAGTTGCCTCAAGGAGCGCAGTGGTAGGTGGGCCCATGCCATAGGCGGGGTAGTGAGGCATGCCAGTAAAGCCTGTGCCCTCAGCCATAGGCTGGTTGGTTGTGGAAGTGGATGTAGCGGCGGCTGGGTGTGTGGTGGTTATGGGAGAGGGTGATGCTTGGAGGCCAGAAGCGCTTGGTGCGCCTTCGAAGGTAGGGATATCCGTCGGGTCTTGCCCTTGCTCCTCTCCTTCGTCTGTTCCTTCTCCAGCATCCTTCTCGCTCTCGTTTCCTCTCTTCCTCTTCACAGGCTGAGGCTGAGAGACCATTTCCTTCACCGACAGGGCCCCAAAGGCCGTCTGGAGGCCATCCAAGGAGTCCTCCGCCGTATCCATTGGCCCATGTAAGGGCTCCACCGAAGGTACAGCGTCAGGCGCCGGCCTTGCCGGTGTCTCTGGCGCTGGCGCTGTGTTCACCTCGGCGTCCACTCTTCCTGGATCCATCTTAATCCACCCTTCTGCTTATGTTTGCCTGCTCGGAGCACTGGTTGTACGGCGCGGGGTCGCTGCCGGTGCACAGAGACAGGCTGCCTCTTGCTACCAGAAAAGTTTATAGTGTTTTCAGCACTGTGTTTTTGCTTCTCCTGCTGCTTGTTGTTGCTGTAGGGTGTCCTGCTGCTGGTTTTGGATGATGAAAAGCTTTTGTTTGTTGAAATACAGTAAAGCCAACTCAATCCAGGATAGCCCAAGCCAACAGTATGCAAAGAGAAGGTAATTCAGGATCAAAGCATGAAGGGCTGCAGTGAAAACAGTGAAAGATGATTAGGTATTCACAGAAACTGCAACTCAGGATACAAATGAATGCATATTCACAGAGATAGCTGAAATGTTTTGGGAAAAGAGTTAGAAAACTGCCTCAGGATCACTCTCTCTCCATAGTGCCATCTTAGGAGATGTGCACTCTTTGTTTTGGGTCCCATATGTGCTGAGGTGGCATGGTATGTGGCGATGAGGTCACTGCCATGTCACATGGGATCTTCCTACTCAGTTGGGATCTTCCTACTTAGTTAGGCTGACCGGGAATTGAACCCAGGACCTCTCAAAAAGAGGTGCCTAACCCCCTATGGTGCATACCACTAGGGCAGATAAGTATTCATGGAAAAACATAGATAAATTCATAGGCTCTACCTTAGGTATGTCAGTGCTCAGTCAACTCAGGAAAAGATGTTTTACTTCTGATTGAAAGGGGATTAAGGGGTCCACTCCATATCCTGATTGGGTGTTTGGTTCCATAGGTCAAAATGTGTTCTCACCACTTTTGGCTGGACCAATACTAAGATAAAAATGCATGGATGCTCAGTGCATCTCTAATACAACTAGAGTATGTCCCAAAGCAATGGAAAAGCACTTTTTCTTACTCTGCCTTGGCGGGTGCAGTGTCCCGTCTGTGTGTGCGCGGCACTCGCGGCCGGTTCGGGGGGGTTCGGGCCGGTACCTGGCGTTGTGTTTCCCCTTCTTCCCCCTTCCCGCCCCGCGTATCCCGCGTTGCGTGTGGCGGGCCGTCCCGTCCGGGTGTCCCTTACCCTCGCTCGCTGGTACGCCATTCCAGGTGGTCTGTGCGTTCCGCGCGCTCGGTCCGGTTGCCCTTCTGGTGGTCCCCGCGTGTCCTTTTCGTGTGTGTGCGCTCGCGCTCTCGCGGTGTCCGCTCCCCGCTGGGTGGTGTGGCGCGCGCATCTCGCGTGGTCCCGGCACTGGGCGCTGGTAGGGCCGTTCCATGTGGTCCGTGCCCCTCCGCGTGTCCTGCCCCGGTCCCGTGCTCCGTCTGGCGTGCTTGGGGGGGGGCGGTCCGGTCCCGGTTCCCCCCTACTTGGCTTGGGGTTGCGGGGGCGGCGGCTGGGCGTCCCCGGGGGGGTGCCCTCGTCCGCGGGAGTCTCTTACGTCGGCTATGAATCCTGCCCTGAGGGTGGGGCTGTGCGCCGTCCACGCGCAGTCCACGCGCCCGGGGTCGGGACTGGGGAGGGGGCTGGGTGGGGTGCGTTGGATCGCCGACTGACGTGCACTGGGGTAAGAGGCGGGCAGTAGCACCACCGGGTCGCCGACTGACTGTAGGGCGGGGGGTCGCTCTGCCTCTTTCCGTCCCTCTGCCTTCCCTGGGCAGGCAACAAAGCGGGCGTCACTGGCGTTGCGCTGTCCATGGGGGGCGTGGCCCCCCATACCACTCCGGTTCGTGTTCACCCAGCCTCTCCGGGTACGATCTGTGCGGCGTCCCGGTGCGCAGGCGTGGGCCCGTTTGTTCTTCGCGGCCCCCTTGTGGGCCGGCGGCCGGAGCGGGGGGGCGGGTCACACTCCGGCCCCCCTCTCGGGTGGGGGGGGTCCATTCCCCTTGCCACGGGGGGGGTGTCGCGCCGCGGCCTCCCCGCTCTCGTTCCGGGCGGCGGCCTGTGGTACCCCTTTCTGGCCCTCCCCTCCGGCGCGCGCGTGCGGTCGGGGCTGACGTGCCGCCCCGGGGCGGGGGGGGGGTGAGGGGTGGCCCGCGGACCGTTCCCCTGGGGGCCCCGGCTGACCTGCAAACCCCCCCTCTTTCCCCTCGGAGTGGGCTGTGGTCACGGGAGGGTTATGTGGGGCGCGGCCTCCTTCGCGTTCCGTTGTGCGCGTTGCTCCGGCACGCCGGTGTGGGTTCGTGGGGGCAGGTCCAGCCGCCGCTGCCCTTACCGTGTCGCCGTTCCTCCTGTGGGTGGGGGCGCCCCCCCGGCCCTGGGGGGGCGGAGGGCCCCGCCTGTGGCTCCCCAGCTGGGGTGGGTGCGGGGGGGGGGGGGGGACCCCGCTCGCTGGCCTGTGTGGGAGGGGGGGGGGGGGGGGGAGTGGGGGGGGTCCTTCGGTTCCCCGGCGACACCCCCTGTCGGCCAAAAAAAAAAAGGGGGGGGGGGGGGGAGGGCGGCTTGGCGGTCCCAGCCCCGGGGGCCAGCCATCGGCCAGGGGGGTCGCGCCCTTCCCCCGCCCCCCTCTACCGAGTGCCGGATCCTCACGCGGTCCCTCCCTGGGGCCCCTCATCTCCCGGCCGTTGCCGCGCGGCGCTGGCCGGCCGGGGGTGGCCGTGAGGGTCAGCGGTCAGTGGTTATCGGGTTGCGGGGCCGCTTTCCCTGGGTAGGCAACAAAGCGGGCGTCCCTTGGCGTCGTGCTGTCCATGGGGGGCGTGGCCACCCATACCATTCCGGTTCGCGCCCACCCGGCTTCTCTGGGCACAATCTGCGCGGCGTCCCGGTGCGCAGGCGCGGGCCCACTTGCTCTTCGCGGCCCCCATTGGAGCCGGCGGCTGGGGCGTCGGGGCGCGTCACACTCCGGCTCCCCTCTCGGGCGGGGGGGTCCGTCCCTTCAGCCTCGGGGGGTGGGGGCCGGGGCCCCTGCGGCCGGCGGGCCGGCGGGGAGGCGGGGGGGGGGGGGGGGGGTGTCGCGCCGCGGCCTCCCTGCTCTCGTTCCAGGCGGCGGCCTGTGGTACTCCTTCCTGGCTCTCTCCGCGTCGCCGGTGCTCTCCCTTCCGGCGCGCGCTTGCGGTCGGGGCTGAAGTGCCGCCCCGGGGTGGGGGGGGTGAGGGGCGGCCCGTGGACCGCCCCCCTGGGGGCCTCATCTGACTTGACACCCTCCCTCCGTCACCTCGGAGCGGGCCGTGGTTACGGGAGGGTCATGTGGGGCGCGGCCTCCTTCCTGCTCCGTCGTGCGCGTTGGGGGGGGGCGGGGGCGGCATGGCGGCCCTGGTCCCGGGGGCCAGCCATCGGCCAAGGGGTCGCGCCCGTCATCCGCCCCCCCTATCGAGAGCTGGATGCCCGCGCAGGCCCTCGCCGGGGCCCTCACCTCCCCGGCCGTTGCCGCGCGGCGCCGGCCGGCCGGGAGTGGCTGATGGTTAGCGGTCAGTGGTTAGCAGGTTGCGGGGCAGCCGGTTCCTCCCCGCGCTTGGCGCCCCCGCACTCCCTCCCGCGGGTGGCGGCGCGTCCCCGCACGTCGTGCCGTACCGTGGGGGGGGCGCGGGTCAGGGGGCCCATCCCCCCCTCCCGTGCCCGCCGTCTGGGCCGTCACTTGCGCCGCCGCTTGTGTGGGGGTTGGGGCTGCGGCGGCGGCGGGTTGTGCCGGCGGTAGCGCCAGTGGGCGAGGGCGCTACGCAAAGCCCGGGGGAGCCAGTTGTTGGCGTCCGCATCCGTGATGCGGAGCACCGCTCCCCCCTCCAGGAAGGCCGGCCACGTCGGCTCCCTGTCGGGCCACGCCGCCCGGATCACTGACCTGAGGACCCTCTCGTGGTCCTCTGGTGCCGCCCACCCCCCCTGGGGTGCCTCTCGGTGTCCTCCGTCCCTCCGGAGGAGCACGGCATCGAAGGGCCGGTTCCGCGACCTCCTGGAGGTCCCCTGGTTGGCCCAGCACAACCACCCGTACACTTCCCCCACCAGGGGGAGGGTCTCCCCCCCCAGCGGGTCCGGGACTGCGCCCCAGTCCACGTTCCACGGCCGGCTCTCCTCCGCCCCCTGTGCCGGCCCCCCTCGCTGCTCCTGCACCTGCGGCGCCGGTGCCACACCCCGTCCCCCCTCCGCCGAGGCCACCCGCGCCGGCTCCGCCCTCGGCGCGGGGGGGGCTTGCTGGTGCTGGTGTCGTGGGGGTCGGGGGGGGATGAGCTCGCCGGCGTCAGGGTCGATGTTGTAGAGGTGGTGGTGGTGGTGGTGGTGGTGGTGGTAGGTGTGGTGTGCCGGCATCTGTTGGATGCCGGGGGGGATGCACCTCACCGGCTGCACTTCCGGCTGCGGGGGTGCCCCGCCCTCTGCCCCCCTCCCCTCGCCCCGCCCTCCCCCCTGGGCTCCCGTGCCCCGTCCCTCCTGTCCCTTGGGGCCCTTGCCCTTGCCCTTGCCCTTGCCCTTGGGCCCCTTTCCGGTCCCGTGCCCATGTCGCGGGTCCCGCCTCTCGTCCCCCACACCCCGGCCCGCTCGCTCTCCCATCCCCCCTTGTCCAGCCCCCTGCGCCTGGGTACCCTGCCCGCGCCCCTGAACACCCTTCCCGTGCCCTGGCCCCTCCCCGGCCCCCTGCCCGAGTCGCGGGTCCCGCCTCTCGTCCACCACGCCCCGGCCCGCTCGCTCTCCCACCACCCCTCGCTCCGTCCCCTGCACCTGGGCCCCCTGCCCGCGCTCCCGCGCGCCCTTCCCGTGCCCCGACCCCTCCCCTGCCCCCTGCCTGTCACGCCGTCCGCCGCTCCCTTCCCCCTCGCCGCTGCGCCCTTCCTGGACCACTCGCCGGGCGTCCCGCTGCCTTTGCAGTTGCGGCAGCGTGACGCCCGGCGGCGAGCGCTCGCGCGCCGGGGGGCGGACGTGCCGCTCCCGCCCCGGGGGGAAGGGCTTGGGGGGGTACGGCTTGGGGGGGCTGGTGTGGGTGTGGGCGGGGTTGGCGTGGGCGCGGTACTTCGCGCTCTCCCTGCCCACTGCTGCTGCTGCGGCGGCCGCCGGCGAGGCGTCCGCGGCCCGTGCGGGGTTCTTCCCCCGCTTGCGCGGCGTGCCGGGGGCCGCAGCCCCTCTCGCGCCCTCCGCACTCTCCTTCGCTGCCGCGGCGGCCGCCGACGAGGCGCCCGTGGCCGCGGTCGCAGACTCTCGCACATCCTTCTCGGTCTTCGCTGCTGCCGCGGCGGCCGTCGGCGAGGCGCCCACGGCCCGTGCAGGGTCCGTCGCAACCCCTCTTGCTCCCTGCTTGCTCTCCTGCGCGGCCGCGGCAGCCCTCGGCGACGCGTCCGGCTCCTGCGCCGGGGCTGCCCCCCTTGCCGGCGGTGTGCCGGGGGCCGCGGCCGGGGCCGCGGCGTGGCTCGCCGCGGTCTCCGCCTCCTGCGCGTCAGGGCGGGGCGGGGCGGCGGGGCTGGCCGCTTGGGCGGCGGGGGCGGCCGTCTCGGCTGGCCCAGGTTCCCGGGCCGGCGGCGGCGGTCCGACCACCGCCGCCTCCGCCAGCCTCCGCTCCTCGCGCTCCGCGAGGGTCTCCCCCGTCCACTCTGGGGAGGAGACGGGGGAGCGGGAGCGGGACCGGCGGTGGTGGCGGTCGTCCCGCCCGAGGGACCCATCGGAGTCTGCCATTACTGTCACTCTGGTAGGCATGCGTGGTGGCAGGCGCGCCCTTCCCACTACCTCCTGGTGCATCAGTGCCGTGCCGTGGGCAGTGCCGTGTGGTGCTCTGCGGGGGAGGGGGGGGGAGGGGGTGGGGGGCCGGCTGTGGCGTCAGCCCCGCACGGCCAGGGGTCCGCGGCCATCCACCGGCATTGGGAGGGGAGGCGGGGGAGCCACGCGGCCCACGCGTCGCGCCACAGCTCCCAGTCTGGGACGGGGCTCAGGGCCCTGGGCCCCCGGGGGTCGTCGAGCGGTGCCGGGGGCAGCCGCACCAGATGGACCCCCGTAACGGCGGTGACCTCCTGTGTGCGCAGGAAGGTGTGTACTCCGTCCCGCGCCGCGGGCGCCGGGAGGGGGGGGCGGGGTACAGGTGTGGCCCCATAGAGGTGGGTGGGGGTGATCCCCAGGATCCGCCCCGAGCCCCCGCGGGACGCGACGACGAGGAGGAGGAGGGGGGTGCCAGGGCACTCTTGCCAGAGGACCTGCCCCCTGTGGTGGGCACCCCTGGTCCTGGAGAGGGGGGGGGACAGGTCTGGGTTAGCCCAGCCGCGGGGCGCGTGCGTCGCCGGTGGGAGGGCGGGGCACCAAGTGGGCTCCCTGGGGAACGCCTCGTAGACGACGGCGTACGGGGGGGTAGGCCCGGTGCCGTCATACACCGGGTTGGTCGGCCGGGGGCGGGTGGGCGCCTCGTCCGCGCCTTCCACGAATACCGTGATTTCGCCCACCTCCAGGTCCTCGTCCGGCGGGTGTAGAAGGTGGAGCGCCGCATCCAGCTCGGACACTCCCCCCGGGTACGTGGCCCGCGCCTGGTTCAGGTACGGGGCCGCGTCCCCGGGGTAGCGCGTCCTGAGGGCGTGCAGCAGGGCTGGGGCGCTACTGCGGAGGGACATGGCAGACCCCGCTCCCGTCAGCCGGAGGGCGTCCCCCATGGACAGGGGCCGGCCCGACCGATTGGACTCGCGCCACTCCATCCAGTGCCCGTAGAGGGCCGCTTCCGGGCTGATGAGCCCCGGCCGGACGGCGTTCACGATCCGGTGCATTGCCGGGAGCAACGTAGGGGCTCCCGCTCCGTTCAGGGCGCGGACGGCCGGGAGGGCGGTCTCGTTGAGGAAGGCCCTCGCACTGCCCTCCAGGTCGCACCGTGCGGCAGCGTGCGCTCCTTTTGCCTCCGCCACCGCGTCCGCCACCAGGCCCCGGACGGCCGCCTCCTGCGCTCTGCGGCGGGCCCTGGCGTGTCCCGGCCCATCCCCCCGTCGGCGTGGCATGGTGCTGCGGGCTCTGCAAAGGGGGGCGGCGGGTGGGGGTTAGGGGGCGAACACGTGCGACAGGTGCGCAATGGATGTGGGGTCCCGCAGGTGCACGTGGATCCATAGAAGGGCAGCGCCCGCGGGGCCCGCCTGTTCGTGTGAGGGGGTGTGTGCCCCCTCGATGCGCCGGCGCAAGGCCTCCTCCTCTGTGCGCCTGCGCGGACCTGCGGGAGGTTCGGGCCAGGGGCACGCGGCTACCTGGGTGCACCGCTCGCACCTGTTGGCGCCTGTCGCTGTTGCGGAGGACACCGTGTCACACTCTCCGCAGAGTCGGCAGGTGTGCGGGAGGTGGGAGGGCGGCGACCAAGGGTCGAGATGGCGGAGCCAGAGGTCGTCCCACCTCTGTCGGAGGGGGTCCCGGATCTCCAACAAGCGGGCGCGGACGCGGCGCCGGTAGTCCTTGCCAAGCGTCTTCCGCTGGACCTCCTGCCACGTGTCGCCGGGGAGGATCCCGTGGTCGTGGAAGGCGGCGATGAGGTCGTCCCACGACGGGCGGGGGTGCCCCTGGGGGGGGCTCGCCATGTACACGTGGCGCCCGGTGAGGTGGGGCGTCAGCGCGTCCCATTGGCACCCGTTCGCGGTGTCCCTGTGGAGGAGGGCCAGTAGGGTGCCGTCCGCGACCGCTTCCCACCCCACTCGCAGCCCTTCGCAGCCGTCCAGTTCCTGGCGCAGCGCGGCTGCGATACCGGTGGGGAGCATGAGGAGTAAGGGCCCCTGGGTGTCGCCCAGCCGGGACAGGGCGTCGTCGTATACCGGTCCCCCCGCTTTGAAGTGCGCCACAGTGAGTTGGGTGGCCCCGTCCTCTGGGGGTTGCCACCGGACGGTGGCCGCAGCGTGTCCCCACGTGCGTATCTCCGTGGCCCGGAGCACGTTGGCGGTGTGAAGGACGATGCGGGGCGGGACGGGCGTCCTGACGAGTGAGGACACGTCCCCAGTCCATCCCGTTTGCGGCCCCGGGGCCGCCTGCAGCCATTCCCCTGTCGCCGCGTCCCACGGGTGGTCAGGTCCCGCCCCTCGGACCATGGTGGGTCTCGGCCGGGTGTCCGGCCCCCATCCCCGGAGCGGGATGGCGGCGTATCGTTGCGCAGGGGTCTCCGGGGCGCGCGTGGCGGCGCACCACCGGTCCCACTCCCGCGCCCACTCCTCTCCCACGATGCGCGCCTCCCATGCGGTCATGGAGCCGCGCCCGATGATCCACGGTGGGAAAAGGGCGTCTTGTAGGTGCTTCGAGAACCCCCCCGGCAGGTCCTGATACGGGTGGGGGCCCTCTTGGAGTGGGCACTCCAGAGTGCCATTCACAACACGGAGGGAGGCTACGAAGTCCTTGTCAGGGCGCGGGGGAGGGGGAGGGTGGTCGCCCTCCGTCGCAGTGAGCCACCGGTGCGCCCGGGCCGCCGCGCTTAGGGGGTCGTGGAGGAGTTGCTCCAGCCGGTGGTTGCGAAGCTCCCACGCGAAGTCCCCTAGCCGGAGCATGTGGTGGAGGAAGTCGTCCACCGAGGTCCCTCCCGGCGGGTCGTATCGGGTTATGGCGCGGAGCTGCGCCTCCGCGTCCTCGGGCACCAGTCCGGAGCAGAACACCTCCGTCCACGTGGCGCCTGCGGAGCGCCACGAGGCCACCCACAGGGCCTTGTCCCCAGGTGGGAGGTGGCGGGCCGCCTCGTGCACCGCCTGGCGGTAGTGGGGCCAGAGGAGCCGCGAGTGGGTGCAGCCCACGTGCATGTGCACCGGGGTCTCTTCCGGGCCGCCGCAGAAAAGGCACGGCTGCGGGACGATGGCGACGCCGGAGAGCCGCTCCTTCCGGACGCGGAGCCTGCGCTGCACCGGCGTGTGGCCGTCTCGGGCCCGCAGCGCCCGGCGGTTGGTGGCCGCCGCGGTGAGGTCCCGGGCGTGGACGTAGGCCGTGGCGTGGGCCGCGCCCAGAGGTGTGTGTCCCCGGTGCGTCAGCGCATGGTCCGTCTGCGCCCGTTGTGCGACCTCGCCGAGCACCCGCATCGTGGGGGGCCGTAGATCGAGATGGCCGTCACGGCCGGCGACGATGAGTTGGGCGTGGCCAGGGTCCGGGGGCGTGTTCTGCAAGACGGTGTCCTGGGACGCCGCCCAGTCCGCCTTGTGCAATAGGGCGTCACTGTGGTGCGAGGTGGCTCGGACGTACCAGAACGGGTGCCCGGCGTGTTGCCCCCGCGCGCACAGGCCGTCCCGGAGCCACCTCAGGGGCATCTGGTTGACCACCTTCGCTGCGCCCGCGGGGACCCCCGTGGTTCGCTCGAAGTGTGCCAAGAGCAAGAAGTATACTCGTGTTGAGTTGTGCAAGTGTGCAAGTGAGGACAGGACGATGCAAGGCAACGTACTTGGAAACCAAGCAGAGGTTTTTTGAGTAGTGGGAAAAGCAAGAGATTCAAGGAAACCCGTCAAAGATTTTGTAGATTTGAAAAATACTTGACTTGGGGGTTGATCACTGGAGAAGCCTGAGAGGCTGAGTACATATCACCAAGGTCAGCGCTAGAGTAGCGTCCAATGACAGCTTGACTGAATTATTTTCTACAATTTAGTTGTAGAGATGGACTCAAAAGTAGAGAACAAAATGCAAGTTCTGCCTGTAGTATGCTTGAGGATCTATGCATTGGCATTCTTTATCGAAGATTTGCTCCGGCAAGGCAAAAGGCATGTTTTCATGTGTTTGATTTGCGGGTGCTTGTGCATGGGACGTGTTTCTAAAAGCATATTGCCCGAGCGTTTTCCAAATGAACAGAAGGTATCGGGAGAGCATATGTTTTTGTGTGTGTATCATCCACGCAAGAGAAAGATTGAACTATTGAGAAAGGCCGTTTTTGTAAATTTTTGTACCATGGCCACCGGTTTCCCCCTGAAAAATTTTCTTGATGCTTTTTGGTAAGAAGAAAAATCTCTAAAATGATACAAAATCTTCTTTTTGCCCACCTTTGTGAACAATTTGTAGTAAGTTCACTTCAAATAATTTTGGGGGGCGTTTGTCTGCCAAACCACACATCAGGTGTTTTTTACCTCCAAGTTTGAGCTTTCCAAGTATTGGTACTTTGGTTCCTTGCTGTGGTGAAATCGTTAACGGTTTTCTAAAAGGAACAAGCTTTCCCCGGATGGATGAAGAAACACTAACCACAACACAAAACGAAAGACGGAATAAACCAAGTGAAATCATGGCAGAACTTCTTGACACTTTGTTGCCCAATGTCCATCCCTCATAAGGCTTTGTAAGCCAAGATGCGGCACTTTGTGAGGACAGTCTTTTTTGCATATGGCGGTTTCCCGCCCATTCTTTCAAAGCACACTATTCATCCTACGAGGTTCATCGAACGTGAGCTTTACACACAAAAGTGTGCTTCAAGAGGCCCCCTTGGGTGCGAAGCAAAGCACTGCCAAACGAGGCACCATAGGCTGGAGGGAAACGGAAAAGGCACAATTAGTATGTGCAGTCAAAACGATGAACATGGCGGCATGAGGTGATGAAACAAACCATATGTGATGTTTGCAAAATGTAACAGTTAAGGTCCACTTGAAATAGGGTGTGCTATTCGAAAGCTGGGCAATCAAAACAAAACTATGACACAAACTGGTTCAGTATTCAAATTCTAGCACACCGAGAAAAAACATTATCACGCAACGTGTTGTTCTGGCACGAGACAGCAATACTCCCAAGGTGATGCCTCTTGTGACAGATCCGATGATCAGAGGACCCGTGGTTGCCCCAAATGCATAACTGCATAAACAAACTGCACAATAATATGAGACCCGCTCCGTAACCCTAACCGGGAAACTAACATACAAGCTCACGTACTCCCGGATAATCTTTATTAGTGCACAAAAATGGAAAACACGTGCTGGCTAAAAAAAGTGGGAAACACCTATAAAGCACCTGATGACAGCTCAATGGAATACACAAGATGGTAGATGCACCGAGTTACGTCACTGCAGTCAGTGTCCGTTGGGGACATCCTTCCCACCGTGTGGAGGAAGGCACAAACGGTGCTAACCGGGAACTGACGGCCGCGGAAGAAAAGAAACGGGTCCAATCTCATCCTTGAGGCAACCCGCAGTGGAGGTGCACAGTGAGATCATGGCAGCAATCCTTCACACCTTGTTGCCCAATGTCTATGGCTCATAAGGCTTTGTGAGCCAAGATGCGACAATTTGTGACAAGATTCTCTTGCTGCAGCCTAACTAAACCCCGTGCATAGGTGTGGTAGGCGCCATATGCGTGTACCCATTTTTTTTTAGGCATGGCGGTCCCCCGCCGAAAAACACAATCACTGCTCAATCTGCGACGTTCCTCGAAGGACTGCCGCTATCTACAGATTAGGTCTGCAACAAAATAGGTGCATATGCACTTCTCTAGAGAGCCATAGGCTATCAATTGCGTGTACCCATCACAAAAAACCTCTTAAGCACAACCAAAAATGCCCGTCAACATGAAGATAAGTAGAAAGTGCACATTAGAAGGCATCACAACTGATGCACAATTGCTATCCGCAGCAAACTGTCAATATTAAACCAAAGTTCATGTCAAATATCAGTATTTCCGCTATATCGTGCAAGCGAGCGCCTTGTCTCCATGCAGTGATAAGGTGCTACCGCGATGCAAACTTATGCTGCTAGCGACGTCCCTAGTACGCTTATGTATGCTTGTGTGTCCAAAAGCCACATCATTTATTACACAAAGCAACCATATGCACGGACCTCATTCATAGCGATGCCATGAAATTTCTACCCACCGCCACATCTGAAACAGATGAAACAGCACCTAGGTTCATCGCCACTAAGACACTAAGGTGCGAGGCCGGTAGGTGCAGTGGTAGGATTTGACCTTTCAGAACCATATACTCAATTTTCCATAAGACCATGGCCTTAAAAGGACCCAAGCTGGTGACAATGAAAACTACGAAAACAAATTCATTAGCGTCATGAATGTATAGTTGTGCATCTTTGATTGCGCTAGGTCTTCAGCATATCAAGAAGCAACACTGGCCGACAAATGGCGGATAAGCAGCCTACAATGAAGCATTGAGGCCTGCAAACAACAATGAAAGAGCAAAAAAACTCCGGGCACTACTTCGTTGTATCATTCATGTCTAGGGCATCAAGGTTTTGTGGTGACAGTGCAGAGGAGTTGACCAAACCTCCATGATAACTGGCATGAACAAAGCTGCACCATTAGAAGAGTCGATAGACCGGAGCTCTGCATGTCCTATAGGGCCATTTGAGCAGTATACTTCGGTGCCCTAACACATTGAGTGAAAACTGATCCACTCGGCCAACAATCAGGATTGGGCCGAACACATGATGGTAATATGTATGGTGGAAGAAGGATGGGGGCTTAGAATCTGTTAATTCCTGGCCTGCTCATTTTTGAATTTTTTTCGGCTTGTGCATGAGCATTTGGTTTGCCTTGGTAATGGCTCCCTACCACAAATCTTTTGGAAACCTACCTAGCGATGATTCTTAAAAAGTTCCATTACCTTAACAGCAATAGAACTCATCTAAACAAATAACCCCCTTGGTGGTTCGGTTTTGAGAACAGCATGCTCGGAGTGATGGCCTGTGAATCCACCACCCACTTCGCAGCCTTAATATCTCAAAAGTGGTGGCATTTATGACAGTCACGTGCCGTACTCAACACAACCGAAGGGGGGGGGGCTGGGGCAAGCGGCAAAGCCCCGTCCCAAGGGGTGCGGTCTTTTGCCGTTGCCTAGGGGGCACACAAGCCCACATTTTCGGAGCCGCATACGGTGGAAAAATACACATAGTCAAAATCTTTCCATTCTCGGCCCGTACGGTTTTCTGTGTTTGTCTGCTTGTGAATTAGCACTTGATTTGTCTTGGTAACGGCTCCCTACCGCGAAACTTTTGCATACATACCCAGCAATGATCTTCAAAAAGTTGCATCTTGAGGATGATAGTGGCATTTATCTAAACAATGTACCCCCGGCTCGGTTTTGAGAGCTGTATTATGAGCCTGTAAACTACGCCTAGAACCGGGAAGGATTCTTAGGAATACCCCTCTAACTGGCAAAATGGATGGTTGGCTAGTGACTCGGCCATTTTTGGAAATAGGATATTGCATGGTCCCATTTGTTTTGGCAATCTTTTGCGCCACCTCTCTATTACCATGAGAAAGAAAAAGAAGGTACCATATCTTTCGTGGTGCTTTGGACTCGGCTAAAACCCCTTCAATGTAATTAGGACCCCTCTCTAATCTTTCTTTGCCTAAACTTTGTTTGACCTTTAGTCTTGAAGCACATTTTTATTGAAACCCTAGGGTTATAGTGATCCCTACTTGACAGTGATCATGCAAGCAGTCCACAAAAAACTACATGGACCTTACCCCTACGGCTTAGATGAGCGGAGGTAATTCATATAGGATATATTGAACTAAAATGGACACTTTCGACTAAGGTTAAATCCACCCCGAAACCTAGATACTCTCATACTCTACGTAAATATTGTGGTCTAATTTTGAATCCATCCCAAAAGGAGTCCCATTTGGTTACTTGGCCCAGCCTTTGCCATGGAAACCCTTGTGTCTCCACTTGTCACACATGGACATCTTCTCAGGGTCAGACTTGGTGCAACAAAGGGCACATACATCCCCATCGTTACCCACAACATCCTCATTATCATTGTCCTCCGGTTTAGGTGCAGCCCGTTTGTGGTGAGCGTAGCACCATTAAGATGGATGGCGTAGCTTCTGCTGGTGCTTTGTGGCTTGTGTGAGCTGCTTGAGCTGATTGAGATTGTCTGTATTGATCGTCATCGGGTGGGACGTGGCATCAAAGCTGCGTGAGGATGCCCGTTGGTACTTCACAGGGTACATGCTTGGTCACCTGATCTCTCTTCGTTTGAGCGAGCGGCGCGGGGGGGGGGGGGGGGTTGCAGATTTTTCACGGTGGAATATCGGTCCCACTGTATATGATTGCAGCAGCATTGCTCCTTGGAGATCGACTCCCTGCCGCTGATGGCAACATTCGGTTCTGTATTTTTTTTTAGATGCGGATTTTTTTTTTTGAGGAAATATTTTTTTTTAGCTAAAAAAATATTCGGCACTAAAAAAAATATTCCGTGCTGAAAAAAAATACTCCGCGCTAAAAAAAAATACTCTGACATTTTTTTTCTGCGCGCAGTATTTTTTTTTAACGCAAATGCCGCAAATTTTAGAAGTGGCAAAAAAAAGTGTTATGGGTGATTCCCTAGGCACCTGTGGGGGATGTGGTGTGTGCGGGGACCCCATGACGGCACGGGTGATGAAGCAAGTTTGATTTGACCCCCCCCCCCCCCTCAGCTTGGACCACCAACCCCCCGCCCACCCCTCTAGACCCCCTCTGGAGCGGCAGATTAGCAAGACGAGGCGCTATACAAATGTTGTTTGTTGCCCAGACATGTTCAATGCAATCGTCAGCCCGCGGACAAGGGGCCCTTGGCGCGAACAGGGGTCTTCCTTCGCTGGGGGACGTATGCAAAGAGTTCATCGCAGAGGATCACAGGTACTATCTGAATTTTGTAAAGTAGGGTACTCAGCCACCTTGGCCAGAGCCCATGTGCACAGATTCATCTGCTCAAAGAACAGGGGTCTTCCTTCACTGGGGGACCTATGCAGAGAGGTCATTTGAACGGATCATACATAATGTCTGAATTTTGTGAAGCAGGGTACTCAGCCACCTTGGCCAGAGCCCAGGGGCACAATTTCAAGGGTGGTGATAAGGTGCTTGCAGTGGAGGGCTCTGAGTGCACGATCAAGTGGGAGACAGAAAAGAAAGCCAGTTCCCATTCTATTACAGATGTGTTTCTTACTGCTCTTCATAGCATTCCGAGTTCGGATAGTGCATCGGAGGCCCCTTTGTATCTGGAGTCTGAGCACGAAGCCACTGACCCAAAAACGTCCCTACGCTCAGCTGCCCAGCACAATACCCAGACACAGGGTGATCCAGCCAAGCTTTTTCTGCTCGTTTCTTCTGAAGTACCACGTGCCACTCACGTGGCTGTGCTGCAGTGTCTGACAGCCATAGTTATCAAATCCTTACAACCCTCCATCCCAGCACAAAATTTTGTGCATTTTCTGCGGCTTTCGCAGTCTGCCTAGTCAGTCCCAAGTTCCAGATTCCTTGCTCAGACTCTGAGAGGTGGTATTCAAGCACTACTCAGTCGGTGCACAAGTTTGCCCATAATTGCATGCTCAAGTGTTGCTCTTTCCAAATGTCTTCAGATGATGGGTCAACATAGGCCGACCAGGGTGCACACAGGGAGGGATGCTGGTTCTGTATTTGTTTGGGTCATGTCCAAGAATCCATGGCACTCCAGCCTTTGTCCACAACGAAGGCGTCTTGTGCATCAGTTACACAGTGACAGGTTCCCATGCCATCAAGTGGGTTGCATTATCCATCATCCTCACGTAACCTAAAGTGTACTGCAACAGCACATTCGGAAAGTGCATCTGGCATCAGGCAATCTTGTTGGCAGTGGTGTCATACTGGGCGTCATGTTGTTCCTAGATGCAACGCAGTGTGAATCAGTGGTTTCTATTGCATGTTGCCTGTAAGGGCAGGGCAGGGACGTGGGGGTAGCGTTATCCGTTATTTTATTTTTTTTAGATGCGGAATATTTCTTTTAGAGGTTGTATTTTTTCTTAGATCTCAAAGTCTCTTCCTGAAACGTTGTTGTATTTTTTTTTAGATTTGCAGCGGATTATTTTTTAGAGAGCCATCTAAAATTTTGATCACTTTCGACCTTCTTTTTAGATGTTTTGTATTAAATTTTCGATGTTTTGTATTCTTTTTTTTGAGGTTCTATTATTTTTTAGCGCATCTAAAAAAAATATTATCTCAACAGGCCTCACATGCAGTCATTGCGCCCTCAAAGAAATCTGATGTGGCAATGGGCAACACGGGCCTGGGACATCTGGATGTTACCCATCAGTGGGGCCTCTGCGGGCTTGTGCGCCTGGTCTCTGGCAAAGGCAACCGAATAACCCATTTATTAGAACCCGGACCTATGATTTTCTCTTGCATTTCCATGGCTATGCACATAACGCCTCTTATAATTGTATTGACGCACACTTTACTCTTTGGGACAATCAATACCTGACTAACAAAGGCAGAACACGGTGTGACAGCCAAGAGAATACATGTTTGCCACTACAATGCGTCGCTCTGCCGTCGTTTGTCCTGAGAGCACTCAAAAAAAGAGGGCAGAGGGCAGCTGTTCGTATTCAATGAAGGGAGTGCCTGGGGATGCGGATGGTCGGGAATTGACCCGGACCCCCAACCCCGCGTCTGTGGGATGACAGAGTTTGACCCGGTGCCAAAGGTACCGGGACAAATGCTGCACCAGCGGTACTGAGGAGGTCGGAGGAAGGCGCCGCTGAGAAGTGGTGGTGGTGGTGGTGATGGTGGCCTGTGGAGAAGTTGTGCCAGCGGCAAACGGGCTGCAAAACCACAGCACCCAGAGGGTCGCATGACGGCAGCCATGAGATGCCTATGTGAGAGAGGGATTGAAAAGGAGGAGGGCGGGGTGGGGGGCGACGGGGATCGAGGCAGGCAGCAAAGGAGGGTGGGAAACCATCAGGATCAGCCATACTCCTCAACCCCCCCCCAAGCACATCATTATTGTGCTGAGAGGCGTCACCTTCAGGGACTCCACCCTCGGCACTTTGATGATCGGGGAAATTTTGACCCCAGGGTAATCCTGAGATGGCCGGAGGATGAGCAACTTCCCAAGGTCAGAGCAGTAGGGATTCCTGCTTGGGGTATGGCATTTGCTGAAGTCCCTGATGACCCGGCACCGAGCCCCGTGGATAACCCCACTACTTTCAACCAATTCTGGGCAACCACGGGGCCAGGAGCCTATGGCCATCAGGCCACCCCCCCCCTCAACCCCACATCCCTTGGGGACCTGCAGCGGGCCAACCTCCGTCCCAAGTGGGACGGAAGGGGTGAAACCGTGCACCACTACCTCCCGAAATGGAGAAGGTGGGAACGGTCAGTGCACTGAAAATGTGCGCAATGGCCTCAGCATATGGTTCGTGTCAGCGAGTGCGCTGCATTGTGAGGCGGTCAATTCTCGCTCACGGTGATCAGCTAAATGAGGAAACACCCAAGATGCACAACAGCCCACATATCATTCTATGCACATTCACGGGCAGCGCGTCACGAAACTGTTTGAACATCAAACCCGTTGCTGCGTTCTACCGAGGGTCTCAAACGCAGTGCGATGCTCTGGAGCGATGATGCCTCGCGACGCAAAGCATGGGGCAGTCAGGCGAACTGCATATCTACATCGCATGGCAAGGGGCAACACGTGCGTGGCGTGTTACCCATCAGTGGAAGAGGGTTACACATAGCACCCCCCCCCCCCCATGACAAAAGCAACCCAATGCACGATCCCAGTTTATTAGAACGCAGAAGAATGATTGCTCTTGCGTTTCCATGGATTACCAGCTAATGCCTGATGCATACTATACTCTTTGGGACAATCAATACCTGACCAACAAAAGCACAACACGGCGTCGGTCTGCCGTCCTTGAACCTGAGAGTACTCAAAGAAAGAGGGCAGAGTGCAGCGGTTTGTATTGGATGAAAGGAGTGCCCGGGGATGCTGATGGCCGGAAATTGACCCCGACCCCCGACCCCGTGTCTATGGGATGACAGAGTTTGACCCAGCGCCAAAGGCACCAAGACAAATGCTCCACCAGCGGCACTGAGGAGGTCGTAGGGCGCCGCTGAGAAGTCAGAAGGGTGGTGGAGGCCTGTGGAGAGGTTGTGCCAGCGACAGCACCTGGCCATCAGCATGCGGGTGGGTTTGCCGTTTGATTTGCTTCTGTCTAATTTACAGGCTGCAGAAGCACAGCATCCACGGGATTGCATGACCGCAGCCATGGGTGCCCAGGTAAGAGGAGTTCGAAACAGCCAGGGGTGAAGGAGGGGAGGGAAGGGAGGGAGCGAGCGAAGGAGAGTGGGAGAAGTAGAGAAGGAGCCAGTGGGAGGGAGGTATGGAGGGAGGGACAAAGAGGGCATGTGGTGACCACGGTGGAAACAGAACTGCTAAAAATAGCGCTGACAAATGACGATGCCGCTAGTAATGACAGGCATCTTTCCCCATGAGAGCTGCAGTAACAAGGAGGTGGAGCACGTTCTGCTTTGGGGCATGATACGTGCGCCGCCAACGTATCATTCCATGCACATTCAGGGGCGGCGGGTCACAAAGCGGTTTGAACATCAAACCCGTTGTCCGCGCTCCCGAATGTCTCAAACGCAGTGCGATGCTCTGGAGCGGTGATGCCTCGCGATGCGAAGCATGAGGAGATAGTTCAGGCGAACTGCATCTCCAAATCGCAGCTGACGGACACGCATGCCATGGTGTCCTGAACGGCGCGCGACTGCGGCTGGTGGCGCAGGGGTCTGGCAATGAGCAAGTGTACGAGACGTGCTCGTATATATTCCCTTCAGCCCTTCACGGCACATTTTGCAGTTTCAGCCACCACTTCGTGAGCAGCCCGGGAATCGTCGTCCACATCATCAAAGGCGCCCCAAGCCTCTCCAATGACTGCATTCAAATCGGTACCCACCCGTGATGGAGGCTGCATTGCAAGCCCATCTCATCCTGTTCACAAGTGTTGCATATTCACAATCGCATTCACAGCACAATCATATCAGCAAGATCAGAAATGTCTATTGCACGCCGAGTGGAATCTTTAGTTCTTGGTTCTCGAAAAGGGTATTTGGTAATACTTAGTACCAAACGAGGTAAAACTTAGTAAAATTTGGTAAAACTTAGTAGAAACGAGGTAAAACTTAGTAAAAATAAATTTATTTTGATAAATCTATTTTTGTAAAGTTATGTTTACTAAGTTTTACCTCATTTCTACTAAGTTTTAATCCCCTCCCCCCGGCTGCCGTTTTAAACAAGGTAGTCAACACTTTGATGGTAGGTGGTACTTTTGTTTAAGGGCACCAGGCCCCCGCGTCGACTCCCGGCCACTTGTGTTAGTGACGCCCCACCCAGGCCAAACCATCATGCACACCAATTAGTTGGCACTCAGCCAACATAACAAAATATAATTGGGATCGGTCATTAGAAACGGTGTACATCTGAGCCACCTCCCAATGCAGTCTTGGGGTCCTCGGGGTGGAGGCCGACTTGGGACGAACAGAGTAGCTTCAGCCATTTCACGCAGCAACCACAATCTGTCATGTGGCACTTGCAATATTGTCCTTCACAATGCGTTGAGACCGGGCGCAATGCAATGTCAAGAGACATGCTGGATGGCAACTGACACCATCAATCTGCCCAATGAAGGTGGAATGCAGGGGTGCAATTGCAAATGCAAGGGCACAGAAAGCATCCAAAATCTTTGCCCACTTCTTCCGCTGCTGTGCTTGAATGCCTTCTCGCTCGGCAATCAGAGGTGGCCGACAAGTGGGCCGGGTGGCTACATAGCCCCTGCCGCCTCGGGGGTCCCCACCGCTTCACAACGGGGGGCAGAATCAGAGGTGGCCCACAAGTGGGCCGGGTGGGTACATAACCCCTGCTGCCTGGGGGGTCCCCACCGCTTCACAACGGGGGGCAGAATCAGAGGTGGCCCACAAGTGGGCAAGGTGGCTACATAACCCCTGCCGCTTGGGGGGTCCCCACCGCTTCACAACGGGGGGCAGAATCAGAGGTGGCCCACAAGTGGGCAAGGTGGCTACATAACCCCTGCCGCTTGGGGGGTCCCCACCGCTTCACAACGGGGGGCAGAATCAGAGGTGGCCCACAAGTGGGCAAGGTGGGTACATAACCCCTGCCGCCTGGGGGGTCCCCACCGCTTCAGAGCGGGGGGCAGAATCAGAGGTGGCCCACAAGTGGGCCGGGTGGGTACATAGCCCCTGCCGTGTAGGGGGTCCCCACCGCTTCACAACGGGGGGCAGAATCAGAGGTGGCCCACAAGTGGGCAAGGTGGCTACATAGCCCCTGCCGCCTGGGGGGTCCCCACCGCTTCACAACGAGGGGCAGAATCAGAGGTGGCCCACAAGTGGGCCGGGTGGCTACATAGCCCCTGCCGCCTGGGGGGTCCCCACCGCTTCACAACGGGGGGCAGAATCAGAGGTGGCCCACAAGTGGGCAAGGTGGCTACATAACCCCTGCTGCCTAGGGGGTCCCCACCGCTTCACAACGGGGGGCAGAATCAAAGGTGGCCCACAAGTGGGCCGGGTGGGTACATAACCCCTGCTGCCTGGGGGGTCCCCACCGCTTCACAACGGGGGGCAGAATCAGAGGTGGCCCACAAGTGGGCAAGGTGGGTACATAACCCCTGCCGCCTAGGGGGCCCACCGCTTCACAACGGGGGGCAGAATCAGAGGTGGCCCACAAGTGGGCAAGGTGGCTACATAACCCCTGCCGTGTAGGGGGTCCCCACCGCTTCACAACGGGGGGCAGAATCAGAGGTGGCCCACAAGTGGGCAAGGTGGCTACATAACCCCTGCCGCTTGGGGGGTCCCCACCGCTTCACAACGGGGGGCAGAATCAGAGGTGGCCCACAAGTGGGCAAGGTGGGTACATAACCCCTGCCGCCTGGGGGGTCCCCACCGCTTCACAACGAGGGGCAGAATCAGAGGTGGCCCACAAGTGGGCAAGGTGGGTACATAGCCCCTGCCGTGTAGGGGGTCCCCACCGCTTCACAACGGGGGGCAGAATCAGAGGTGGCCCACAAGTGGGCCGGGTGGCTACATAGCCCCTGCCTGGGGGGTCCCCACCGCTTCACAACGAGGGGCAGAATCAGAGGTGGCCCACAAGTGGGCCGGGTGGCTACATAGCCCCTGCTGCCTGGGGGGTCCCCA
Organism: Eutreptiella sp. 'Long Island Sound 2002'; assembly: GCA_964036045.1. Classification (NCBI taxonomy): domain Eukaryota; phylum Euglenozoa; class Euglenophyceae; order Eutreptiales; family Eutreptiaceae; genus Eutreptiella; species Eutreptiella sp. 'Long Island Sound 2002'. The sequence goes on from OZ038378.1 coordinate 144,462,354, forward strand.
CCGCTTCACAACGGGGGGCAGAATCAGAGGTGGCCCACAAGTGGGCAAGGTGGCTACATAACCCCTGCCGCTTGGGGGGTCCCCACCGCTTCACAACGGGGGGGCAGAATCAGAGGTGGCCCACAAGTGGGCAAGGTGGCTACATAACCCCTGCCGCTTGGGGGGTCCCCACCGCTTCACAACGGGGGGGCAGAATCAGAGGTGGCCCACAAGTGGGCAAGGTGGCTACATAACCCCTGCTGCCTAGGGGGTCCCCACCGCTTCAGAGCGGGGGGCAGAATCAGAGGTGGCCCACAAGTGGGCCGGGTGGCTACATAGGGGGCAGAATCAGCAGTGGCGGCAGTTAGAAGGAGAAAAACTTATTTTTTTTGGTAAATTTATTTTTCTACTAAGTAAATTACTTAGTAGAAAGATAAATGTATTTTTCTACTAAGTAATTTACTTAGTACAAAACCCACCCCAGGAGGAAAAACTTAGTAAATATTTTTTACCAAGTTTTGAAACTTAGTAAAGAAATAGATTTATGAAAATAAATTTATTTTTACTAAAATTTACCACGGACCTTCTCGAAAAGTGAATGGTATTCATTCACCAACAACCGATCCCCCCCTCCACCGTTAACTGGAGCGCTTTTAAAGGGAGACCCGTTTGTAAAGATGGAGAGTTTTTGGGGCCCAACTGAAGAATAATTGGCTGCATGCAGACGTGGTCCACTGGACCTCCTCCCTCAATTTGCAGGCTCTAACTACCACTTAACCGCCTACAACGGTCATGGGTGGTTGAGGTTAGAAATTTCCTATCCGCTCGGGGCGATGGCAATCTTGGGTGTGCCTCAACCGTCTGCCATAAGGCCGGACGTCTGGAATTCTTACTGACCTGGTGTGGGGCGCACCACAACGCTATAATGCTACCTTTCATAATGGGGTGGCAACTCGAACCCTGGCCCCTCTCTGTCTATTTCAGATCCATTTGGGTCCTCTAATGTCGTGTTTCGAAATTCTGACCTCCGAATGGCTTCACCGGTAAACCGCCGCCCCTACACAGACACACTCAACAGGCCCTGCCCGCATCTGTTGGACCCCCGTGCTGGCTCAAGCCCAAACCAACTTCAACAAGGCAGACCGGTGGCAAGATGAGTGCGGAAGTTGAGGGGGTTGAGCGTCAGTCCACGAAAGGGGGATGGGCCAGGAAGGCAACAGACATGATTGGCCTCTCTGGCTGTCTCTCGCTCCTCTTCTCCCGCAACCCATACACTAGTGCCTAACCATCCCCTGCACCCCCCGCCACCACCACGCCTGACTCTTATAACAGGGCACAACCACGCTTCAGCACATAAGCAGAAAAGATGGCGCGTTACAACCGAGATACGTCTCGGGTAATGCAGTCCCCACGCACGGGCAGTCCCCAAAAGTCTGTGGGTGCCTCACCGACACACCACATTTCTTGTTCTGTTGTGGAGTCACTTGAGCCCAGTGAAACAGCAGGATCCAACAGATTTCATCGGATGACCACCGTCAGCGGCGACTGAGCCAAGAGACGGCCGCCAACATGCGCTTGATAACACTTGCGTTTTGCTTTGGTGATGTTGGAGATTATCCTACGCAGTCACACTCGCCATCACTTCACAATCCCAGGATGGAAGGCTGTGGAACCACTGCGGTGGGTCTGCACTGGTAAGAGCAAGAGGAGACGTTGTGAGCCCTTGTGGTCATCTCTGGGCAACAACCACAGCCTGGAGGACTGGCGCATTGACGGGGTATTGAAGTGGGTACGCATCACGAATGTATATGCCTCGGTTAGGGTTGCCCTGCACTCACCCCCTGACCTGATGGGGTGTGGGTGACCACGTAGGATGGGCTGACCTCTCCTGAAGTGAACGTTGTGTTTTGGGACTGAGGAGTTGTGTGACAAAAAAAAAAGAATGCCCTTCCACTACGCCACCGATCACAAGAGGGGGAACATCCTGCACTCCTGTACAACAGTAATGACCCTCAACCACATTGACTGGTACCAACCAATACGGGGGGTGTTTAAGTGGGTACGCATCGTGAATGTATGTGTCTCTTTTAGGGTTGCCCTGAACCTACAAATGTGTGTGGGACCGGAGGAGTGATGCCCCCTCTCGTCCCCCACCCCCACGCACCCGCGCAGGAGCAGTTGGCAGTGACAGACGCGACGACCAAAGGGGGAAAATAGCAGATAGAGCAACCGCCATCCCCTTGTAAATGCATTGTGTCCAGAATGCTCACACACTTTGTGGTCACTTGTTTCGACCGTGCCGGGGTCTACTGGCACCCATACCATGGTCCACTGATGGCGGCAGCTCTTGGACTAACTTCTGCCTGGGGGATCTACACCCCACCTACCCGGAATTTCCAAAATACGCCCCTCCCCCATATTACGCAGGCGGCATACGAAGAGGAAATCCTGGGCCCTGCACATGTCACATACTGCAGGTCCAAGCACTTGTCTAGTGATAGCGCGAGACTGCCGTAATCTGGCCAACCCAGCCTCACAGCCACCGGCATCACAGCGAACCCAAATCTTCAACATACCAGCAACACACGTACCCACCCACCCAAGAATACGTAGGCGGCATGCTATGCTAATCCCTAACCTGAGCCCTGCACATGTCACATACTGCAGGTCCAAGCACTGGTGTCGCAGACAGTGGAGAGGCTCTGCCGAAGTGTGGCCAAAGCAGCCTCACAGCCGCTGGCACCACAGCGACCCCAAATCTTCAACATTTCAGTGATACACGCACATCGGCTGCCGCGGGTGGACGCCCTTCGAACACACGCCCATCCGTCGCTCAACAGTCTGAGGCTGTCACACGTGCTTGGAGTCAAACCTGAAAACATTGCAACACAGTGCGAATTCTAAAGTTTCGCGGAATCCTAATTTTTGCGTTGGGTGTTTTGAATTAATTATTAGCAAAAATTTTGCGGCAGCATCCAAAATGGGCAAAAATGGGCAAAAATTATTTCTTTTTTGCAATTTTTTTGGCGGAACCCATTTTTGTGTAGGGTGTTGGACCAAAATTTAATTTTTTTTGCAGTTTTTTTTTTGCGTTTTGGGGACTGGGGTTGATTCCTTTTGTTGCTACTGCAAGAAACCGTGCGTACCTTGGCAACAGCCGCATTCAAATATGCATGTCCCGAACTAGCCCCTTTATCTGCTTTGGGGCACATCAACAGCCACATTCCACTATTTTAACACTTGTGACAATCCCGGATGCATCAAAGCAAGGTGCAGAACGGGGCATGAGACACGGAAGAGGGGGACAACAAGCAGTGGGGGAAACTCTCCCGCGATTCTGGCATTCTTGCAAAAAGGGGGCAGGGGCAAAAGTTATTTTATTTTTGCGATTTTTTTTGCGGAACCCATTTTTGCGTCAGGCATGAAGCCAATAATCAATTTTTTTGGCGTTTTTTTTTTTGCGCACAACAACACCTTGTGCTAGGAATAAAATGTTTTCGCAAATCTTTAGAATCGCATGGTAGCGTGAGACTGCCGTAACCTGGCCAACCCAGCCTCACAGCCACCGGCATCACATTGAACCCAAATCTTCAACATACCAGCAACACACGCACCCACCCACCCAAGAATACGTAGGCGGCATGCTATGCTAATCCCTAACCTGAGCCCTGCACATGTCACATACTGCAGGTCCAAGCACTGGTGTCGCAGACAGTGGAGAGGCTCTGCCGAAGTGTGGCCAAAGCAGCCTCACAGCCGCTGGCGCCACAGCGACCCCAAGTCTTCAACATTTCAGTGATACACGCACATCGGCTGCCGATGGTGGACGCCCTTCGAACACACGCAGTAGCGTCGCTCAACAGTCTGAGGCTGTCACATGTGCTTGGAGTCTGACCTGAAAACATTGCAACACGGCGGCGAAGGCGGCATTGGGCTGTGCGGCAATGACACAGACCGCACGAGGAGAAGCCCGGCTCCGGACTCACTGGGGTTTGCCCGTGAGCCATGGATCAGGAAACCTTCGACGTTGCACATAGTACACACGCTGCGCACGTTTCTAAAGACCTTCAGCAGCGCCTTTGGCTCCCCGCTTTGGGGATCGTTGCGCCAAAAAACATTTCTGTTGCGCTCTCGCTTGCAGGTCTTCCCGCTTCCGCGTTGGCGTAGGTTGGGGATCCAAAATGGGAGGAGGTCGAGGAATCCTGAACCAGACCTTAGAGCTGCTCATCATCGGAAAACGAGTGAATCCAGTTCCCAAAAGATACCACGAAACAAGGATTGATCACATGCCCCCTTGTGCACATGCCATTCGTACCACACCTTCTGTGACGCAGACGACGGTAATGGGCCTCGACACACATTCACCACTGAGCCCCACTGCGACCCAGACCTTGGGCTCATTTGGGCACTGTGTTGCTTCGCGACCTATACTGCCCACGCCAGCAGCAACGCTGTTGTGGTCGTGCCCCATTCTCCATGCTTGAAAAGCAGGCCAATAGTAAAGGTGTTGGCCGTTTGAGCTTCTGTACACTGGTCGACCCTGTTTCGTCAATCCGGGCACCATTTGATATGTGCCCATCCGCAATGGCTGGACATCCGCGGCGCCCGACACACGCACAGCCTTGCAACAAGCGCTGTGGGAAGCCCGGCCCGCCCACCCGCGACAAGACCCGGCGGGAAAGTGCTCGTGGTGGTGGTATACGTGGTGACGAGCAGTAGTGGAGGCAGTAGCATATCTACCATTGTACCATCTCGCTTGACACCATTCAATAGACCTACGTCCTATTCTCTGACAATACCTAATCAGCACAATTGACGGATAAATATACTCGGTTCATAAGTCTCGTTCATGGTATGTACCTAATGCTAAGTGACACCTTGTTTAATGAATGAATTTCAGTGCATATTTCATGCTATTATCGCATCAACAAAATTGTGCGGCACCAAGAATATCAATGCATGCTACACTAGCTATGCACAACGTCTCCTTTTGCCTCTTAGCAATCAAGTTAAAAAGAAAAAATCAGAAAATAACAAGAAAATAACAAGAAAATAACACATCGAGCAACAGTAGTTTACCTATTTTACACAAAGCAAAAGCAAAGAAAAAAAAAAGGATAACCCAATTGATGTCATTAGCTTTGTGACTAGGCTTGGGAAGGACTCGCTATGCTCCTCCTTCCCAAGCCTACAAAGGCCGAAAGTATCAGAAGTTTCGCTGCGTACCAACAAGTACACGTTTTATTACGCTGATTTTAGTTGAAAACCATGATTAAAAAACCCGATTTTCAGGCAAAATGAGTTCAAGGTGGCCTACAACCGGTCCCCATATCTCGTTACATTACCTCTTCACCTTTCAAACGAGCCCAACGGTTCGTTCCAACTCAACGGTATGATGGAGAACGACCTCCGACAAATGGGACCATGAACTCCAAATTGCTACTTTTCACCAAAATGCAAAACCCCCATTGCTTATAACTCCGGGCCAACGGGGCTTGAATGGGCAAACAATTGATCTTTTGCATTCTTCTAGGTCCAAATAACTCCATTATGCTTGGTTGAGGACTTGGTTACCTATGTGCTTCCAACCTGACTACGTGCCGACGGGTACACGTTTTGACGTGGCAGGGTATGCACAACATACACCTGATTTTACCTAAAACTGACCACCAAAGATGCAATTTTTGCAAGAAATGGGTGTGAGACGGCCTGTGACGGGTCCCATTATACTTTTAGGACATGTTCTCAGCTTTCAAACGAGCCCAACACTTTGTTCTAACTCCACGGTATGTTGGAGAACGAGCTCCGACGAATGGACCCACAAACCGAAAATGTCCATTTTTGACTAAAATGCGAAACCCCCGGCTGATATATCTAGGGGCCATTGGGGGTACACCGGGCAAACTAATGGCCTTTCCCCTCCCTCTAGGTCCAAACTACTCAAATATGCTTGGTTGAAGTCCCAAGGAAGCATGTGGATGCAATAGGAACTCCGGGGGGGAGACCCATGATTTTGGTACGCAGGTGTTGTGACAGCACCCAAAAACACAGCTTAAAAAGCACGTATCTTTGAGTTTTCGCCCCCATGTGCTCTCTATAGAGGCCATAGGGACGTAACATTGCTTATACCCGTTCCATTGGACCCATACGGGACTAGTTTGCACAAAGGTTGAATCCCTAGGCCGGGATATAGCACTTTGACAAGGCTGTACAATGGAGACAGCAACCTTATCTAAGTACTGTTTTTTTCTACCTTTTGTACCCTCTTTCTAGGCATCAAGAGGAGGCTAGAGGGATCAACCTTGGGCATTTTCACATCATTTGGGTGCAAATGAACTTGGATTGTCACTTGGTTCGTTGCTAGACCCTCGTGGTTTCGCTACAACAGGCCTACGAAACAGGCCAAAATGGCCAAACTGAGCCCACTGTATAAAAACTTGAAAAAATCATATCTTTGGCCTACCGGCTCAAATTTTGATAAACCGAAAGCCAAATCTGGGTAGTTTTTGACGCTGAACACGAATATTGAGTCAAAATCCCGGCGTCGAACAGTCTGCTGGCGGAAATCGACGATCGGTGTTGCGAAACAGTGATTCGTGCAGTTTTGCGAAACACCGATTTTACAGCGTTATTCGGGCTTTAAAACCCTTCACATTCATGGTCTTAAATCGAATTTTTGTCAACTCTAGCTAGGTGCTGAGTTCAACAGGACAAATCACGGCGACAACCACTGGTCACGCGTGCGCGCCGATTTTTGACCAGAAATCCGGATTCTGGCCAGTAAAAAAAAATCCCTGATATACAACCTTGTAGGGCCCGTCCTGCCATCCACAAATGTGCCTTCGGTTCGTCCGGACCTTGGTCCGTTGTCACCATTACGGCAGGGCCAATCCGGCGGGATAATCACCGGGGTCAGCTTTACAGCTGAGCGTCGCAGGCGGCCGCGGAGGCCCCTCCCCCGCGGCCGGACAGCGAACGGCGGGCCTTGCGGCCCAGGGGCAACAACCTGAGCAATGGAGTCACATCAAGATGGCGCAAAGATTCGGGATCCGTCGCTGGGCACAAGAGTTATTGGGTGCATAAGAGTTATTGGGAGACGGAGCTACAAACGGACCGAAGTAGGCAGGAACTGGCTGCGAGTAGCTGTGCAACTTGGCACATCTTGAGAACTAGTGTACAGGGCACAAACCGGAAAACTGCGGTGTGCATCGCCTGAAAATGGGACAGACATGGAAAGCTTTGGGGCCCAGTTTCGGAGCCATCACCGGTCCTTAGACTGCCCTTTTGGATAGGCTCTGTCACCCCGCCTGCCATACTCTCTCTACCGCCGCCTGTGTTGAACGGCCGGCCGGGTTGGTGGGTGGGGTTTGCGCCGGCCCAGCACTTTCAGCGAATTCTGAGGAGTAGTGTGCCCTGATGGTGCTTTGTTGCCGGTGTGTCGCTGCCTCTGCGATGACGGACAGGCGCGCGCTACCTTCACGCTCATGCTGATTGCAGTGTTTGCTATTTTTCTGTCGCTTGCTTCAGCTAACTTTTTGATCACTTTGCATTATATTGTATGCCTGTTTTCGTTTTCCTGTTTTCTCCCTGTACTTTTCAGCCGCATGTGATTTGGTACAACCAGGTGCAGACCAAGTATAAAGATGCACTGGTCTGTTACTGTGGAGTGCATTGCCAATGTCAACCTGGCTGCCAGGACTATTCAATTTTTGCAGCGGAATTGCAGTAGAACTATTTGTTTTGGGCTCTCGTATGCTCTATGTCCTGTTGGTGAACGATGCCCATAATGGAGGATTTCTGAAGGAAAACCCAGTCAAACTACGGCAACGTGACGTGCAACAACAACTGGGACTATCTTTGCCTCTGCAGGCTAACGAAAATGGTTTTGGACCGGGGCCTCTTTCCTGGACCCCCCACCCCGGCCCCCCAAGGATGGGGTGGGGGGGGGGCTGCCCGCCCACAGCCGATGTGCAGGCCCCCAAACTCTCAGGGAGGTGGGGGTGACGCTCTCCTCTCTTCACTCTCATCACTGGTTGTGAGCGTCGCTCTCAACCAGCCATGCCCTGCCCACAACCCCGGGGCCTGAGCATGCCTGCCGGCCACCTTCCCTCCGCAGGGGGCTATTCAAGCAGCCGGTGGGCACATTCATTGAAAAAACCAGCAAAAGGTCGGTTGACCGGGCAAAACTCGGTTCAATAGCGGTGGCGTTTGCTATGTGTTGGGCAGAAAACAGAAGAGAGGAACGGAAATCCTGTCCGTTAAACCAAGGGCCACGATGCTGAAGGATGTGGCCGAGAACGCACAGGCGACGCACCATTACCCATGCCAGCCCTCATAGAACTGGAACACCGGGGGATGAAGGGACAGCCTGCACAGTGCGTGCCCCTTTTGGTGCCCACGCCTGCCATCTCCGGGTCCACAAAGGGTGCAGGCGTACACACATCACGCAGACACTCATCGGTCCGTCATGCTGGCGAGTACGTCACATGTCACCCAACCTTCGGTCCTCTCACATGTGCATTGTGGTCCCTTGGGCTATGGCTGCTCTCACAAGGAACCGGTGCTTTGTTAGACTCCGGTACCACACACCCTACTGAGTGCTGAAACCTGCACTTTGATCCATAGCTGTAGCAACAGGGATTCTCACGACTATCCGCTGTTGGGCCCCATCGTTGGAAAACACCTGGTGGAGCAGCTGCCCATACACCAAGTACAGCAACCACCTCCAACTTCACTGCCGTGTCCCACAAATACACCGACCCATTCCTCAGCTAACAATCCTCCCTCTCCCGAACGATCCCTGTCACAGTCAGCCACGGGATGATCTTTTGGTCATGGTCATGATCATCGTCAGCACTTCACCGGCCGCATTTTGTGGCATGAAGCTTCAGACCTTTCCACAAGCGAAGACTCCCAAAACGCTCCTTCGGCCCATGTACGGTAGTGCGCCATGACAGCATCGCTTGTCACCCAAATGGTGTTGGGGCGGCAGGCCAATACCGAGACGCAAGAGTTGCTGCTGTTGTGGCTTCTGTTGGTGTCAGTGCTTGTACCAATTGGTGGCCCAAACACAGTGCCATAATGGGGGAAGCGGCCCCTTTGTTTTAGGTACCAGCACCTCCCTTCCCCTCTTGCACGGCGTCACTTGGTGCAATGGTGGACCCCAACAGGGTTTTGGCCGCCGGAGGCCCGGAGCAGGGGCAAGGAGGGGGGGGGGTGTTTTGGAAGGTTGGCAGGTGGCCGGCGGGGGGGGTATCCAGGTGGGACCCCAACATATGGGTATCAAAATGATCCGCGCGACGTGCTGATCTTTTCAACTACACAGAAATGGGGTAAAAAGTATTTCTCAAAAAAAACTGTTCTACTGTGCCAAGGGTGGGATGGGGAGGTGTGCAAGGCATCAAAATTCTGCTTCGTGTTTTGCACAGACATAGCACCAAAAGCTGAAACTCAATGCAACAGCAAACTACATCAGTGAAAGAACATTTGACATCCGACTTAGGGATGACAAACACTGGTGCACTGGGCTTGGAACCCCAACCTGGCATCCCCTTCTCTATATGAACCAGGTGTCCCTGCTCATGTAACGCCTGTGTCATGGCCCGAACAACAAGACTAATCTCCGTCTTAGCCAACTGTACCCCCGCCATAGCACTTAGGGATGTTTCTTCAACAACATTATCCCAAGTCTGTGGGGGGATTTCAACACATCCCGCTGACCCCAAACCCTTGGCGGCCAGCTCCACAGAGACAACAGGGGGGGGGGGGGTCTACCCCCAGCATCCGGGCGTGGCTTGGGACTGGTAGGTGAAGTAACAATCTGGACAGAGCGAACATCATCAATTGTCAGTATAGCCACAGCATTGAAAATTTTCTCCACAGTGGGGTCCGGGGCATCACGGTGCTGAACCATAACGTTACACAACACTCTCAACATCAAAAACAGGGGTTTCCACAGTCTAGCAAAAGGTGTGTCAGGGGGTCTAGGCACTTTTTGGGCCAGACGCCAGAGTCTAGACCGGTACTTACGGAAACTCCGGCCCTTAATGGGCCCAACCCTAGCAGAGCTGGTGTCAGGAGGCGCCTCTGGAGAGATGGGGTCATCCCACAGTCGTCGACTTCGCAGCCCGGGTTTCGCGAGGGCAGCAGACTCGGGCGCAAGCCTTTTCAACCGTTGGTCAAGGGGGGCGCAAAAGTGCTCCAAGCATCGCTGGTCCGACTACTTGGGGCAGGCAAGTACGACCACTTACGCTGGCACTGTTGGAGGAGGCTTGGGGCAACGTTACTTATCAGACATGGAGCGACCGTCCAAGAGTTGCTCGCGTGGGGGAGGTGGAGATCCGTTAAGTCTGCCCGTCGTTGCGTGGCTACCTGGGAGGACAGCCCCTGGACCGATGAGCACCTGCCCAGGCCAGCTCTGGTGGAGGGAGAGGTCGGGCGGTGGCAGTTCATTAAAGGCACTGCGCGCATGGCCAGATTGTTATGGCCAATGTCTCTTGCAGCGGGACGAAAACTCGATGGCTGGAGGTCGGACGGTTCGGACGCCGACGATGGAGCCCACTTGGAAGCCTTGGATACCATCGACCCACCATATGGAGCCGAAGGCGCAGCAGCCAGGAAGCGGACGCGAGCCGAACCTGCCATCTCGGGACAGGGGCCGAGTACTGAGAAGGATGCACCTGGTAGACCACCGGCCGTGGGAGCAATCACCTCGCCGTCCAAGAGGATCCCCAAGAAAGCCCGAGTATCCCGTGGAGCGACACATGTCGAAGTCACCGCCAAGATCGGACACCTGGCGGCCCGTCGGGGGGGGCGCTTGTCAGCACGCCATTCTCGACCATTGCTGGCAATCAGGAACTCGGTGCCGTCCCGCACGATGAATTTGAACTTGCCCCTGTAGTATGTTTCCTCACCAGACTCAGATCCACTGTCGGATGAACTCTCTGTAGAACTGCTCCTGGATCTTCTGGGCCTGCGTGACTTCTTGCCCTTGTGGGATGAGGAGGAGGACCTGTGGCGTCGAGTTTTGTGCCTTGATGTTGATCGACGTCGTCGAGAACCACGCCCCTTATGGTAACGCTCGTCGTACTTGGTAATAAGGAGCTTCCACAGATCGTTAGCAGGGACAGAGGGGTCCTCCAGGAGCTCTTCATCCAGGGCCTTGGTCAGCAGCTGGCAGAGGTCCGTCATCCATTCTGGGATCGCCGGCTCCTGTAAGAACTCTTCGATCAATCCAGCAGTGAGAACCCCTTTTAGGTAGTCTGTCTTGGCGGATTTTGACTTGGACTGGGCAGCCGACTGGGCATCCAATTTACGGCGAAGATCAGCAATTTCCTGGTGGAGAAATTCGACTGCGTGCGGAGCCCCCGTCGGGGCGCCGCCTCCCATCTGGGTACCAAGTGGCTTGAATTTCATGGCTGCACAGTCATATCTTACTGAAGCTACGTCCTCCCAGGCCACCACCAAGTCAAGCATGCGTTCCAACCCCACTTGTAAAAGAGTGGCCATTCCCGCCAGCATCTCTGGCACGTTTTTACCCTCCTTTTGCCACTCCATCGTCAAGGCAGACGCCCTCTTAGCAAGATAGTCTCCTTGAATCCTCTTGATCCAGTTTCCGCAAATGCCCTCAGCTTGACTATCTCAGAATCCACCTCATCCATTGGCCTCTTTTTATCTAGTACCGGTGTCTTAGACTCTGGCATTTGACCACAGAGTTCGCCAAAAAACAAAAATAAATTCACTGCAATAAGATACAACACAGGGGTGCAAACTGTGCATTATAGCAAAACAACCCTTTCAGCAGAGCATGAAAGGGTATTTTTTCATGCATTTCTCATCTCTCCACAGAAATCTGAGCATTTTAGCATGAATACCTCGGGTCAAAACATTGTTTTACCGCTCACAGTTGGTAATACAAAAAATCCTATTGCCTTTGGCAAGGCACCCGGAAGACTAACTGTTGGCTGCGGGCATCCTTGGGGGCAGGGAGGGGGGTGTGTGTGGCTCCGGGGCTTTCAGGGGGCCCATGGCGCCGGCTACATGGGCGCAGTGACCACTACATGGGGCCCCATGGGTGCTGGAGTACCCGTATTGTCACCGAATGCCCACCTAAACCCATCCAAGGGGCGACAGAAGGGTTTTGAAATTTTTGAAAACCTTCAACGGCCTAAAAGCAAGCAATTTCGGGGCTTTTGGTGGGCCAAGCTACATGGGCCTAGCGGCCACTACGTGGGTCCTCATGGGTGCTTGAGTACCCGTATTGTCACTAAATGACCGCCCAAACGCAGGGGCGACTGAAGGGTTTCGGAAAAGGTCGATTTTTCGAAGAGAGAAGACTAATTGTTGGCCGGAGGCATCCTTGGGGGTGGGGAGCGCCGTGATGTCTGGTTTTGGATGAACCAGCACGATCCTGACCTCATGCCACACTTACTCAGTTCAATGTTCATGGATTGTCTTGCCTTGCTGCCACCGTAGCACAAACCAGACCAGTGCCGAATGTTGCCTTGAGTTCACCACTCGGGGCGGTCATCGAATGTTTCTTGGGCTGTCAAACGGGCAGAAGATCTACTTCCACCACATCACCACACGCACGATCCAGGGTTCAAACGCACCTCACTAAGCCTTGCACCGGCTATACTATGACGATGCTAGGCTGTGTATAGTGAAATAGCAGTTGCAAAACCGCAGGGAGAGGGGGGGGGGGGGCTTCTGGGCTTTCAGAGAGCCCATGGCCCGGCTCCATGGGCCCAGCGGCCACCAGGGTCCCAATGGGTGCCACAGAAGGGTTTCAGAAAAACTCGAATTTCGAAAACTTTCAGGGGTCACTGCACAGCATAAAAACCATCAATTTTGGAGCTTTCCAGGGGCCCATGGCCCAGGCTACATGGGCCTAGTCGCCACCACGCGGGTACCCATGGGTGCTGGAGTACCCGTATTGTCACCAAATAACCCACCCAAACCAATCCCAAGTGCGACGAAAGGGTTCTGCAAAGAGTGAAATTTTCGAAAATTCTATTGCCTTTGGCAGTGGACCTTGAAGAGAGGCTCACAGTCAGCCAACACTCAGTTAGTCAGGCAAGCAGTCAGTCAGACAGTCAGGCGGGCAAGCAGGCAGGCAGACAGAAACACACAGATTGGGTTTTTTCAGTCGCAGACCCGGCTACTAGCAGTGGGGGCAGCATCAAACAGAACAAGTGATGGTCGAATGGTAATGCAGCCGACCACAGACCTGAAGGTCGGCGGTTCGATTCCCAGTCGGTTGGCCGGCGGCGGCGGCGGCCGAATTGTCAGCTCTGCCCAATCTGTCCCTTGTTCAAACCGTTCTGAGCACGAAGTTTTTTGACCCCCCCCCCCCCCCCCAACCTGCCCCCCAAAAAGTGATATCCAGTTTCAGGGGATAGAGGCCTCAGAATCAGAAAATCCATTGGGGGATCGTCTTATTGGGCAAAATAATGATTTTACAAGGGGTTAGACATCAAATATCATGCCTTGGGGTATGCTACGCGAATGATCCCCCCAAAAAGGGGGGTATATGACGCCCGCGCGTGCGCTTGATGTAACAACCTCTCTTCGAGGTGATTTTCACGTGTCACTCGAAAGCCTCAAAAACAGCAATTTTGGGGCTTTCGGGGGGGGTCCATGACCCTGGCTACATGGGCCTAGTGGCCACTACGTGGGTCCCCATGGGTGCTCGAGTACCCGTATTGTCACCAAATGACCACCCAAACCCATCCCAGGGCCACGAAAGGGTTCCGGCAAAAGTCGAATTTTCGAAAATTCTATTGCCTTCAGACACATCGTGCAAACAGATAGGATCAACAGCTCAGCCAGCCCTCGCCAGAGACGTACCTGAGACACCACCTGAGGGTACTCCAGTGGGAGGTGTTGGGCCAGTGCTTCCATAGCACAAACGACGGCCATCAGGATACGACATGCACCACCCGGAATCCTGACCACCAAACGGCCTCTCGCGGAAGATGGCTGGTGTGATTGGAGCTGGAGCACCCACATGCGTGGCCCCCTCGCCGTGCGCAAAGATGAACAAACACGACAGGAGCCACAACACTGCGAGGCCATTCATACCATAAATGTAAGCCATTTTGGTCTGTCTGTCTGCGGGGAAAGCAATAAAAAGCAAGGCACTTCCGGGTACGGACTGGTTTGGGGTTGCAGGAGAACATTGTCTACATCATCTGCCCACAGACGGCAGCGGAACATATTTCTAGTCCGTGCGAGTGGAACAGTGGTCCGTCCCTCTGCTCGCAGGTGCTGCCTCAAGCCCTCGGTCCCTCCCACGCCGGCGCCGGCGATGCTTCACTTGAAGTCTTTGCCAAGAAACCACCTGGAGGGAAGGATTCTGGGGGAGGAATGCTGAAATGCTGGATGGGAGCATGAAAGGAGACGATTCCAACGCACCTCTGTTCCAACCAAACTTTTTTTTTTCCAGGCTCAACAAGTTCGATGAGTATAATGTGAGCTCTCAGGCAACAGCCTGGGTCAAGAAATAGGGCATAAAGTACAAACGAGGGTTCCACATTTGTCATGTGTTCCAGCTTTACCTGGGGAACTGTCTCTGTTCAGTACCTGCTTGGTCTATCCCTTCACCCTTGTTCCAACCCAACATCCAGGTTTCTGTGGGGCTGTTGAATGTCCGCGCTCACTTCCAAACAACAGCACAGTTGTCTGATTATCCGGCACGGACACATCGTCTCAGTTGAGGGCTTATGGACATCCAGAAAGGCCAGCACAACAAGTACTACCACTGCACAAAGGCACAAGGGGGGCGGCCTGTTCGAAGATTGACACCGGGCTGTGTGCGAAAACTTTTGGGGGCCCGGAGAGGGGGGTTAGGTTGGTTGCCTGGTCAACCACCGGGGTCCCCCAGGGGGGTCAGTGGGTACCCCAACATACATAACTCAAAATGATTCCCGTGACGTGCTGATCGTTTTGAACATACGCAAGTGGGGTCATCTTTGCCATGGGGTTTGGGGGGGGGTACATGCAACGCCATCCCATCAGAGACCAAGTGCACAAGCCAGCAGAGGCCACTAATGGATGACATCCGGATGCCTCAGGTGGGTACCCTCTGCCAAATGTTGTGGAGGGCGCTGGATGCGCAAGGCGCAGTGGATTTCCCCCACCCCGGCTCACGAGCAACACGAATGACCTCGATCAGCTCAAGCAGGTCACACAACCCAGAATGCACCAGCACATGGTATGCCACCCGTCTTCATGGAGCAGCCCTCCACACAAGCGATGAGTAGGGGTTAAATGTTTTGAGTGGCCCAAACTTGCAGCGGTAATGATGGCCTGGGGGCACTTGTGAAACACAATCTGCACAAGTTTGAGCGGCTCAGGCAGAAGCATCTTCCTGACGGCTCTAGAAGTTTGTCAGTCACCCTCTCCTAACCACCAGTCAAACTGAAAGTGCGGACGCACTGTTTTGCGTTCCCCTCGACTGGTAGTCTTATGAATAACAAGTGGCTGATGGCAGATGGCCATCTCTTTTCTCAACAACAATGATACATCTGCCACGCCGTTGCTGCATCATGAAGGTTTTGCAAGAACAGATCGTGCAAATGAATCAACCCCTGTTTGATAGTGGATACCTTTCTATTCATTTTGCCTACAAGAAATAAAGTGTTCTCCAGTAGTATCGCATTACGCCCAAACAACATGTCCTGATGCTTGGGTTTCCTGCAATTATAAGCGGTGTTATGCTTTGCAGTCCTCACTCGGTTTTTAATTCCCCACAGAGCTGCACTAGCACCGACCAGTGGCCACAGTAGAAGAAATCGGCGACACTGCAGTGCAACATGTCAGGTGGATCTCCCTTTGACACGTTTGAAACCAGCCGCATAAATACATCTGGGCGGATACATTGCTATTGAAAGTACTCGGGCAGTTCTACAATGGAACCAAAAAATTGTCATGGTTCAGCATTGTTTGGGGGATGTTATTTTCTACTGAAGCAGATATCAATTACAAGGTAGGGTCATTTAGTGGGCGCACTTAGTGCACTGTGTGCGCAGTGCGACTATTTGGACGTCTGGCCGTAGTAGAAACCCATACTCTGTGATAATCTGGGCATCATTGTTGTTTGACAGCAGGTTTTGATGCTTCTTGTACATTGGGGATGTGGCATTGTTGGATGCTCACCCAGTTGGACCCACTTCCACCCTTTTTAACACATTTTTTTGCTCATTTCCACCACATCCACTCCTTTTTAGGTTGATTTCTCCCCACTATGGGGACCCCGAGAAGACACGGGTGATGTAGCCATATTGATTTCTCCCCACCATGGGGACTCCGAGAAGGCAGCGGTGATGTCGCCTTATTGATTTCTCCCATCGTTCCATGTACATGAGAAAAGCATTGGAGTTCACCCTCTTGACCCTCAAGAAGCTGGTGTTAAGTAGTGAGTTAAGCGAATCTACGTCATCGAGGCAGCAAATTAGTTATATGGGTATTGATGCCTACTCTGCCAAGGAATTTTGGCTGCAGTATGGGCACAACGACATACTTCCTCGCGAACATTTGTTTCGCTTCTTTTTCTTTCTAAAGCACACTCTACCTCATGGGTGTGCTCATCTCCTCTCCGGAGCAAAGGGGTGCTCTGAGGATGCTTGGTGGGCAAGCGTGCATCGTGTTTGTTCTTAATTGAATGGTGTTGTCGCCGAAATTCAATGGGTGGAAAGATTGTCGGAGTGGAACCGCGTCCCACACTTTATTTTGTCACACATTACGTGGATAGCATGCCCATCGCTTCTATAGGAGGCATCCTTTGTGATGTCCTCTTCAATCCAAAGTATGCCGGTTGTGTATATAAAGTAACGGTTGTCATTGATGGTCTTGGCAACATTGATTAGATTTGTCCATTGGTCGCCGGGACACCGGCAGATGTTCTCATTTGGGATCGCGAAGGGCCCAGAAGATGCAAGGGACAATATATGGATTATGAGACGGGTCCCATGGATGGTGCCTCCATGTGGCATGGCCATTTATCGGTCGAAAGACTTTGACCGATTGACAAAAGGAGCACAACGATGTTCATGGTTCCTATAGGGCACGTATTGAGCACTTGTTTGCACACAAACACAAATACAAAAAAATGTACGTTATGTACTTTGCTTTTTAGTGGAAACAGGACTACAAAAAATTGCATGATTGTGCCCTTATCACAATATGGGATTACTAGCCGCTACTCCGATGGCATGTGAATGAAACACTGCCTTTGGAGCCTCACTTTGCATTGTGTGTCACTAGTGCGATACGTTAATTTACAAAAGCAACGTATTTCTGAATGCTCCTCTCCTTTGGCCTCTCTCGGCCCCACTCCTCTTGTGGCAGACCACTGGCAGGGAAGAGTTTGGGCGGTGCACAGTATCATTGGGCCATGAGGCAACGGATACCGGGCTCGCATACGCCCCCGTGTCACAGGCGCATGGTCATAACCACATAGTTCAGTGTTTTTCCTCATTGGGAATCATTGGGAAGGGGGGGGGGGTGGAACAATGCGGGTGGTCTTTTGCTTTCACATATGTAGAAAAAGTCTGTGGCACATTCAGTGTGTACGACCGCCTGCCACATGCAAACCAGTGCCTGGAAGAATTGGAAATGTACAGAGATAGGCATGACAGATATCGCACGTAAGGTGCGAGGTGTCTGGATGGTCACACGTAAACAGCTGAGTCGGGAACCCACTAGTTGACACTTTGCAGTGTGCTCGTTGCACTCTAGCCGGGTTGGCCTCGGATGCCCAAGTTGCTGTGCCCCATGCGGGCCGTGTCGGTTGTTCCCTTTGTGTGTTGCTTGCCACTTGCCTCGATGCTACTTGTGGTTTGGGTGAACATTCATTTCCTCCAGTATTTCAAGAGCAGCAAAGTAAGCCGGATCTCTGCTGATTGCACCAACCCTGTTGGCTGGCGGCCCAACTGGTGCCACTGTCAATCTAATGTGTGGCAAGTGTGGGAAGTGCGAAAAGACGGATTTGTAACCGGATGTGCTCCACACAATTCATGCAGGCAGCGATGTAGGCCATTGCACCACAATGTGCCGGTGCACTGTCAGTGTTGCTTGACCTATGCCACACTTGGATCTATAAGACAAAGCCAATGATATGCACTCAATCGGCATGTATAAACACAGCATGGATGTGCCGGAAGCATGTTGTAAGCGGTTGCTCTCCGTGTGCACACTCATGGCGCAATGCCGGCAATTTAGTAGCCACCTTTGACTGCGCAGGCATATACAAAGAAATATACAAAATAACACTACGCATGCACGCATGCACACACGGCATGGCAGGCACGCATGCACATAGAAAGGCGACAAGCCGACAGGCGGGGCAGCAAGACGGCCCCTTGGGTCGTTGGGCGGCAGACAACAAAGTGTTGCGCGACAACGCGCGTTGCTAAGGACAGGCAGCACTACTGGTTGCAGCATTGTTTTCCCTACCGGTGCGGGGTGTGTGGTCAAAGCACAACATCCCCATCCCAGTCTGAGGCCTGTCTGCGGGCATCCGACTGTCTAGGCACAGAGAGAGGTGGCGGAAGGGAGTTGGGAAGTTGGGGGTCGGGGAGGGGCACAGCGGAAGAGTTGGGAAACCACTGTGTGATGACCGGCCACGGATCGGTGGGGAGGGCCAGAGAAAGGGGAAGCCCCCAAGCAAGGTGAGGGCGGCGCAAGGGGCAGCCTTGGCCAAGGGGCCACAGAACCCCCGCCGGGAGTGGCGCGCGAGCACACAACAGAGCACAATCGAGAGTTCAGCCGCAAAGCGAGAGATACGAAGTTCCGCCGTTTGTGTGTGTGTGCCGCGCATAAGAGCACGTAGACAAGTAGGCAAGTCCTCCTCCCTGAGATAGCCCCCGGATCAAGACATCGTGCTTCTTCACTGCTACTCACACACAGGGATTCGCGGGGATGAAGAGCCCCCCCCCCCCCGTACGAACTCCCACTATTGGGTTGTTGCGCACGGAGGAGGGAGCCCAAGCGCTGCTCACAGACAAATATCGCGAGGCTAAGGCCTGTCAAAAGCGGAAGGCCAAGCGGGCGGATCGCAAGGGCACAGGTCGAGACCACGACGGGACGAAAAACAAGTGCTCGTACTCCTCATCAGAAATGTCCCCGGGCTCTTCTGATTTCACCGACAGCTCCTCGGAGGACGGTGGCCGCGTGGCGCGGAAGTCATCCAGTTCGTCGCCGACGCCGGACTACCAGCGGGTCTTTGAGAGCACGCAGCACTCTGCCTGGGGCGCCTGCCTTCGTGTGGACAAAGGGAGAGCCCCAATTCGGAAGCTGCAACCCGGGGGATCTCGTGAATTGCGCGCGCCAGCCGAAAACCCCTTGCCGTGTCTGCGGCCACTGCCACTAGTATTGGCAAGGGGGCGCGCACAGCTGCCGCGGGCAGTTCGCTAAAAAGCACAGAATCGGGAGCGGGTGGGGGGGACCGGAGCCACCGTCAAGCTCCTCGCCCCCCCCCCCCCCCGCCCTCATTCAGAGGGCCCTGCCCCGATCCCCGCATGCCAGTGTTCCATGCCCTGCGACGGTGGGAATGGCGCATTTGCCGGGAGCAGTATTGAAGACGATCGAGGAAGCGAAATACAGACTCCGGATGCCATCACCCTCTCCAACGCCATTGCCCACTTCCGAGAGGCGGCCGCTTCCAACTTCGCCATCACGTACGCTGGTACAGCGCTTCAAGGGTTCGCGAAAGACACCAGAGGCGGTTATTCAGACGCCCTGCGGCGTCTCACGATCACCTTCCGGAGGTAGCCGGGGGTCCAGCGCCAAGGAGTGCCCGCAAGATCATATGCTCACGTTTGTCCGCACCACGGGGTCGGACAATGACCTCAGGCGCGTCCTCGCGGCCGTGCGGGTATCGGAGAAGTTCAAGTGGATCGAGCCCATCGTCTACCCAAGGGATTGGAAAATGGTTGACGCGGTCGCTGCCTTCCACGACAAACGCCGGGGGACAACAACCAAGTACTGGGCATCCACGTGGGCCTTCGGCAGCTTGTGCCGGCTCGCGTCACGGCCGGACGAGTGGGAGGTTGTGGCACTCGCAGCCCTCAGCATCGCGTTCGGCCTTCGGGCAAAGGAGGCCGTCTCCGCTCACTACGACAGCACTGCTGTCCGCTGGCAAGGCGCAAAGGGCAGCCTCGGGCCCTGCGAGGAGGTGCCGGGGCCCTAGACCGCGAAGTGGGCGCAGCTCCTCTGGGACGTCCGCGAGCGCCGCGGCTACCATCCTGAGAGCCCGGCGTAGCACCCCACCAGGCACAGCCTGCACAAAGCCCTCAAAGATGTTGTCAGCCGCCCGAATTCGGGGTGTTCGCTCCCGCACTGGCACAGCTGGCGGCGGTTCGGAAGCACTCAACTGCGCTGCTTGGGCGCCCCCACGGACATGCAGCTACATTGAGGGGTGGTGGGCGACGCCGGGGATGCTTCGCATCTCCGCCTACCCACCGCACACCAGATTTCTAGCGCGACCTCAAGCTTGCGAGGCGGGCTCCGTGGCGCACTAGCTGCACCCTGAGTCGATACCCATGGCAGTGCCCTCAATGTCATGATCGCTAGTGTCCACATTGATAACCTTCAGCAGACACCTGAGTCTGATTGCCCAGCGGGACGCCCCAGCCTGCTTGCGGACAGCCCTGATGTTCTTTTTTCGTCATGGCATACTTCTCGGGCGTCTCGGAGGCGTCACACGCATAGCCCGCTCCGGCTCTGCCAGCACGCGTGTTGTTGTCCTGCCCTGCAGGTTTGTGTGTGGCGGCCCCTGCTGCCGACGTGGCCCCGTCTCCCGCCACGGCTCCCAGCCTACCGCGCCCAGAAGTGAGGCCTGCCGCCAGTAGGTCCAAAAACGCGAAGGCCGCTGGGGACTATTTAGGGGAGAGGTCGTACCTGGCGACGTCGACGTCCCAGTGGACCGAGAGGGAGAAGAGGAAGGCGTCTCGGTAAGTCACGAAGGCCGAGTTGACCATGGAGACGCCTAGCAGTCGCCCGAAGAGCACCGCGCAGCGAGTTGTCGTCAGAGTCATCGAGGTTGTCCAGCAGGTGAAGCCACTGTCTAGAACTGCCGTGCGGCTTTCCACCAGTACTTCCTCTGCCAGGCTGGGGGTGTCCAGCAGCATGCATCGGACAGAGTCAAGCGTCTTCAACTCATCCGCGACCAGCTATTCCCGTTGCCACTCCTGTGAAGCTGCCAGGCGCTTGGGGCCCTTAGAGGGAGATATACGCACCGCGCGCGCACCGCGCGTGCGTTTCTACCAACCCTTTCCTGCATTTTTCACATTTTTTCAGGGTGGCAAGGACGCGGTGGCCTAAGGGGTAAGCACACAACAACGGAGGCCTCCACTCCATCCTCCTCACCAATGGTGGTTGTGGCCGCCCACACCCCCTGCCAGGGGAGGGCCGTAGGAAGAGGAAGAAGAGGATGTAGAACTCTCCGGTACGGCCGCTCGACCGAAGAGCCTAGTGCCCCACAGGGTGCCCAAGGGTGCCCAAGGGGAAGAACAAGGTGACTAACAGTGGACGCACAGACTCACTACGAAAAATGCGCGTACTTCAGCGGAAAACGTTTTGTGCCTCTGATTTTTCATTTGTTCTCTATAGAGGGAGGGGCGAGGCACCCGTGGCAATTGTCCGCCATCGCGACAGCCATCACAACCTGGCTTGGCGCCCTATCCCGCAGCCACGGCACACGGGCTCACCACAAGGGAGGGGCAAATAGTGGTGAGGTGCAGAAAACAGCACAAGGGGAAAGAAAAGGTTGTACGCGCACGTGGAAAACGAATGCACCGCGCGCGCACCGCGTGGTGCACCGCGCGCACCGCGCGTGCGTCTCCCTCTTAGATTGGCGGCGGCCACAAGCATCCGGCGCTGCACCCACTGAAGATCCACGAGCCGGCGACCACGATGGCTGGATGTCGGACATGGCAGCAGAGCGGTGCGCGAAAAACACAGAAAATTTTTATGTACAACAAGGAAGGAGATGCTCCAAGTGGAGTCAGTCTTGCGCACACCCACCAACTCTGTGCGGAACTTACGTTCCTTTGGGGCTCCAGTGACGGGAAGCGCACGTATATCTACAAATGCAAACTGCGCACGCGACTCGCCTGTCAAGTCCAAACGTCGCAAACGCAACTGGAACCGCCGCACACACGCCACATGTGCGGTGAGGGAGAGACCAGCCATTGGTGTCGCCCGCACGCACTATGGTGCTCAGCACCGGACACTACATCTTCAGGATCCTGGCCTCAGGCAGCGGCTTTGGACAAAGCAAGAGGCACCAGAATACAATGACTCGAAGGAAGGCCATTGTAATCTGGGGGAAGGAAATACCTTCCCCCGCATCCATTCTTGAGCATTTGGGCCAAGGGAAGGGAGTGGAAGCCCTACATATACCTGACCGTACCACTTTTGTGGTCAACATTGCCTATTTTGCTATTTTGGGTAGGCTTGTTAGGATCTGGTATGCAGTGCTGTCATACCCCATTTTTAGCCCTACGCACACCTTTGTAAGCCCAAATGCTCCACCCCAAGCATCCAAAAACCTTCTCAAAGGTGCTCATTTGTGTTCCCCACCCTTAAAATAGGGTGTGTGGTCCATACTTGCCCTCCCATCCCCAAGCCACGGGGGGGGGGGGGGTGGCCGTCGGCACTTATGCCATTCGGAAATATTTGGAACGGTGAAAAAATATCTTTTTGTACTTCCTGCATGCTTGTGGGCGATTCCTATTACGCTCTTACTATTTGTTGTTCATTCCCGAACCAAGTGTAATAATCAAAATGCACCAGAAGCCTGGCTGATAGCACAAACGTGCGGCAATCTGTCCCAATAATATGCTATTTCTTCACCATTGCGGACCTCCATATTGTCTGGAAATTGGGCAGCCCGTTTGGCCGCTGTCATATGTTTGCCACGCTTTCTCGGTTGTGATGGCTGTTTCCCCGATTGCGTTGCTTGCTGAGCTTGCTTGCTTGCTTGCTCAGATGGTGCTGCTCAATCAGGAACTCATCAGAAAAAGGAGCAGACATGCATCTTACTATTTGTCTGCCAACGAACAAAACAAATGCATGACCAACTAGCTGCAGAAGTTGTGACCTTGAACTACAAGAGCGCAACAAAAATGTGACCCTGACCATGAGATTGCTGTCAGCTGCAGAAATTGCGACCCTGAACTATTGGAGCGCAAAAAAAAAATTGACCCTAACCATGAGATTGCTGCCTGCCGCAGAAGTTGTGACCCTCAACTACTGGAGCGCAACAAAAAGGTGACCCTGACAAAGAGATTGCTGCGAGCTGCAGAAGGTGTCACCCTGAGATTGAATGGATGGAGCAAAAAGCTGACAGGGAGACCAAACAAGAAACAAACATTGCACTACACCGATGCTACCCCAAGTTTCTGAGATTCGGAAATATTTGGAAATATTCAAAATGTTCGGGATTAGCAGCCCTGGCTCTGATTCGGAAATATTAAGAAATATTTGGAAATGTTCGTTTCCGAACCAGTGGTAAACCCTCCTGCAATCCACTATGTACTGTGGGCTGTGCCCTTATTGAAGTTTCGCTCATATAGATAGACCAAAGGCCATCCATGCGTAGTACAGGACAAAGTCAGGAGAACCAACACCAGCGGCAAAGACCGTCATCCTGGGCACTCCTCTGGCCTTAGAGGTTGACCACAGGGCCCTGGTGTCCACCAAATCTGACGGCCCTGAGCACTGATGTTAGTGCCCCTCGCTTACCCTGATTTTCCCGGTCTCACTATTATTCTTTTTCACCCAATACCTGTTTTTTCTGCACTGTGATTTTCGCCTTTTCTGCCCCTCATTTGACACTGTCCCTAGGGGGTCATGGATGCCTGGTTACACAGCTCCTACATCACATACAAGATGCCGTGTTGGAGGTACCCGCATCGTCTGCTTCCTCTCCAGAGTCAAAACTCGGATCAGACATATATTCCAAAATGATAGTGTGAGGAATGGCATCCGCCTGAGCAGAGTGTAGCTGCCACCCAAGGGGCGGGGGGGGGGGGGGGATGGGCACCAACAAAGATGTGCTGCTGTGGCATCCGAAGTCGCTAAATTATCACTTGAAATGGCGAAGTTGACTCCAGAAGGCACTCGAGCAATCTCTGGGAATCAAAGATCAGAGCTGTTCAATGCTACGATTGTCAAAAAAGGCGATGCGGTAGCGGACATGACACGCAGTAATGATAAGCTGAATCTGATACCAGGAAATGCAGTGGGACCTGCCACGCCCTAAGGCATCCCACGTGCGCAGATACATATAATACACAGCCCAACAGTGAGTGCAGCCAGGCATGAAGGGCAGTGGCAAAGCCAAATGGCAGAAACAAAGCCACGGCCTGATGTCACACAGTACACATGCGTGGATGCGCATTTCTTTTTTGCGTTCCAGCCACACCGGAAGGCGAGAAATCTCTCGGAATCGAGGATCAGAGCTGCCCAATGCTAAGAGTGTGCCACAAGGCGATGCAGTAGCGGACATGACAGATGGTGATGACAAGCTGAATCTTATACCAGGAAGTAAAAAATGCCGTGGGAAGTGCCACGCCCGAAGGCATCCCACATGATTTTTTTCTTTTTTGGTTCGGACCTCGGTAAGCTGGCAAAGCCCTATTGCCAGACGGTACTCGAGAGGTCTCGGAATCAGGGATCAGGGCACTCCAGTGCTACAGTTGTCCCACGGCTCCGTGTTGTAACGGACATGACACGGAGGTAGCGCGAGCGAAATCTGCAACCAGAAGGTGCAGCGCGAACTGCCACGCCCGTGGACATCCCAAGGTGCTGCTGGAGCACCAAGAAGACTGAAGGCTGAGAAGAATCAGCGGGTTGCATTGCATACAATAACAGCATCAGAAAGGGATGGGGAGACAACATTCAGGCATTCGTTGGTCACTATCAACGGGGCTGAGAACACTGCTGTCCCATTGCTGGTTTGGGGTGAGTGGGGACAGTAAGGGGTGCACGGAGGCGTTTTGCGTCTCCACCCTCCTCCCTGCAATGCCAAAACTGCAGTCACTGCTCTCTCTCAAAGTGAACTGTCTCCGGTCAGTCCATGTACAGCTCTACCCAGGCACCGCATCCTGAATTTTAAAGATTCTTGCTCGACTTCCTTGGGGTGCACTACTGTTGTGGAATCATGGTCCATTGATTGTTCTGACATATACACAGTGGCGCCGCAGTGGACCAATAAAATATAAACAGACCTGAACCGGAATGCAAAACATATGTTTTTGGCAAAGCATTGGTTTGGATGCAGGGGCTTGGGGGGGACGCTGGAATGCTTTCTGAGGCGATCCACAGTGGCAGCCCCAGAAAATGTCCTCCTCCATCATGGAGCATTGCTCTTGCAGAAGCTGGGCTGCATCTCTTGTCATGGGCTGCATGACCTGATGTCTGAGGGCACGCAACGCCTGAGAACAGAGCTGCTCTTTCTTGGTGTTGTACATTTGAGTCCAATGCATATAATATACAGCCCAACAGCGAGTGGGGCCAGGCGTGAAGGGCAGTGACAAAGCCAAATGGCAGGAAGAAAGCCACTGCCTGATGTCACACTGGACACATGCGCAGATGCATTTTTTGGGGGGGGTTCCGGCCACAGCAAGCTGGCAAAGTCCGCTCACCAGAAGGCACTCGAGCAATCTCTCGGAATCAAGGTTCAGAGCCGTCCAATGCTACGATTGTCAAAAAAGGCGATGCGGTAGCGGACATGACACGCAGTAATGATAAGCTGAATCTGATACCAGGAAATGCAGTGGGAACCGCCACGCCCGAAGGAATCCCACATGCGCAGATACATATAGTATACAGCCCACAGTGAGTGGAGCCAGGGCCGGCATTCGTGTGCCTAGGGGCCCAGTCATGTCCAACCTGAGCTTCCTGACAGAGGTGCACATGCACCACCAGGGAGGCCCGCTCTGTGGAAGAGGTGCCAATCACCACTATGCGAGCACGTTTAGTTTACAGTCTTTTATTAGGCATGCCCAGGTGTGCTCTCGAGAAGCTCTCGGATTAAGGGAAGCTATGTACACAGGGCGGCAGTGCCCCCACCGTACAAGCGTGTTCCACGGCAATGCCTGGAGGGCGTAAATCAACGGTGCCACGTGGTCCTGTCTCCTGCATATGTACCCTTTGGGGACCGCGCCTGGGGGCAAAAGGGTGTACAATGCAATTTGATGCGTGGCGTACTAAGCGCTGGCTGACCCGGTATCGCTGCTGATGGGTCCTTCAGACCCCATATCGCTGCCCCCTTCTGTGAAGGAGTCATTGTCTTCGTGGGAGAAGAGATCTTGGAACACTGAGTGCACCTGAATCCCCATCTCGGCGCATGTGTTCAACAGCGTTGAAAGGAAGCCGTCGGTAACCTCGTTGCTCGAGGGATTTGCCGTGACTGAGGCCATGTTCTCAAGAAAGGCTCTGCGCCAGTTTTCCAGTAGTTTAAGGTGCGTTGTGGGGAACACCACCATGCTGGGCAACGTGTTGGCAGGCCTTGGCTGATGCTTACTGAGACGAGGCTGCGTAATGAAGACATTATTGTCGGACACCTCATCAAAAACGCTCACATGGCTTGCTCCAACATCAAAAGTCTCGTCCACCAGACAAACATGGCTCCATTTCTTGCCACCCCAGTGACAGTTGAGGATGAATTCCTCAATTTGCGTCTTTGCCAGTTGTGCTGCTTGAAGCATCAATCCAGGCAGTGGGCAGCGCAGAGAAAGACGAACCAGATCAGCACCATTGGCAGCAGCAAACTTCGAAAACTGTGTATGAACGTGGCCACTTGTATCCGAATGGACTCCATATGGTCCCAAAGCCATCACAATGACCAAGCGTTCGGAAACGGGAGCCTTCGCAAACGTAGGTTGGAAAGGCGGAAGTCCAGCAACTATGTCCACTATCGTAGTGACTTGCTTGCACGTGCGTTGTTGCATTGCCTTCAGGGGCTCCAACTCCAACTTGCTTCGCATATCCAACTTCGCCAGTTGTCTTTCTATCACCATCTTCTCGTGACCCAATTGACGGTTGGCCTTCTTCAATTGTGCAACGCGCATCTTCACTTCCTGAACGATTGCCTTCTTCTCCCTTGCAAACTCTGCTTGATGCTGCCGCAACCTTGATCGCTCCTTTGAGCACTCTTGAGCCAAATTGAGCAGGAAATCATTATCCTCCGCCTCATTGGCAAGGTCCAAACCCTCCATCTTCATGTAAGTCAAGCATTGGAGGGCCGTGGAGAAGAGCAACTTCTTCTGGTGGAATGCAATTTCGCCATTCTCAAATTTCTCCCAACGTGTTGCCGGCTCAGAATTGTCACCAAACCGTTTCAAATAATTGGCAGCTTGCCTTTGTTGCCGTCTTGCTAAATCTCCAATTCGCTTCTGCATCCAATTAGCAGGCAATTGGTCACGAATACCTCCCTCCGAGGGACGAAGGCTATCTTGACACCCTGTGGAATCACCGTCACATGACAATACGCCATCATCCACAAAACTTGATGTGAGTTCCTCACATGGATGACACGATGGTGTGGGGCGGCCTGGCTCCAAAACATGGCCATATCTGGTTGACCCTTGAAAACTATACGGATCATGCACCATTAGATCAGACTTCGCAGTAATGAGTGATGGCATGAAAGAGGACATCATGAACGACGACTCACTGGAAAAAAAAATAGACACTCAGAAGGTGACGAAGACATGCGGGCAACACGTGCATAACATGCACAAACCAAGTACAAAAGACCCTACTGCAGTGTGAGGAACACACCTTCGTTCACCTCTTGACCTTGCATGTTGCTGGGACCTCATTGCCCAGGCCGAGAGGTTTACTCAGGTATGTTGAGACCTATCCCTATCTCTACTGTCCCTCCCTGTCAACATCCCATGTCACCATGGGCATCCACTAGCATAGGCTAGGAAGGGACAACTACTCGTGTCTAAAGGGTAGAGACACGCTTTTTGATCACACCATTCAACCAACTCTTGTTTTTTCAACCTACTTGTGTTTGAGGTAAGGGATAACATGTTCGATCGCACCAGTCAACCACCTCTTGCTATTTCAACCTCCTTGTGTTCGAAGGAAGGAAGCGACCATTCAACAACCTCTTCTTTTTTCAACCTACTGGTGTTCAAAAGAAGAAAGGGACAACAGGTTCAATTGCACCATTCAAAAAATTCAATCACACCGTTTGGCCACGTTTAGTTGCACCATTCAACCACGAAGGGAAAACATGTTCGGTTGCACCATTTAGAAACAGAAAGGGACAACATATTTGATCCCACCATTCAACCAAAAAAAGACCATTTGGATTTTCGTACATCTCCTTCCAATGGTTTGCACACTTCTAATAGTTTGCGACGGGTGGTTCGAACAGGTTCGTATGGGTGGCTGCAAAATTTTCATACAGATTTCCTTATGAGTGCTTCAAATGGATTGTGATGGGTGGTTTGCACATTCTTGTTTGAGCAACTTTGCAACTCAGCAGCCCAGCAACCTTTTATGCATAGGCGCATGCACAGGGTGCGCTTGATGAATCAACTCTCGTTGCGACATTCTTGCAAGGGGCACAACTCGGCTCGGAATAAATTCCTGTCTCTCAATGAATTACTGGGATTTGAAACTGAAACACGGTACTCTAGAAGGTCAAATTTCTTCTGCAATATGTTGCTTGCCATTAAAACCTCTAAAATGGACACTGCACTCAGATGTCATGATTTGCACCACAAAATTCAACAATACAATCTGCTGGCATAGGAATTTGGCCCAGTCCTGGTAGGGAACTCGACCTGGGACTGACCATTCATCCCGCTGGCCTCAAAACAGGGCACCACGTGTTTGCCAAGCAATTTAACTTACTGCGGCCTACACGACGCTTGCTGAGAAAAATAGGGATTCCTGGGGGACAGGTAGATAATTCAGATCTAAGATAAGAAGCTGCATCCTTTACTAAAAACCTCAAATCTGTGGGGCTGTCATTTTTTTTTGGGAATTTCTCGTTCCTAGGAAAACAACTTATCTTGGGTACCCCCTAGATTCTACTCCCCCGTATTGAATCAGGCTGGTTTTTAGGATCTGGACAATGTTCCCCACAGACATTCGGCAACAATCTAAGCTAAAATTGAGTGACCGTGCCAGGGTGAACTAAGGAGAATGACGCTCGGCGAATATCCCATGGCCCGTGAGAGAAGCCTTTACTACATGCAGGGGCTTCAACCAGCCATGTGGACTGTATAAACCTTAATGGGTAATGCTTAGATTTTTGCATGATGTCCTAAATGAGGCATCAGTGAGGGTTTGCGGTATGTTGCAAATTCTATTGCCTTCGGCAAGGCACCTCGAAGAGGGGAGAAGGACCACCATTGTTGAGTTGCTGAGGATTTAAAACTGCATAAGCAGGTTGTGCCAAAGCCCCCTTGGGAGCCCCCCACCCCCAACACCCAAATAGGGTGAAAACCACATAAAGAGGGGCTAAAACATGCTTTACATGGGATATTTGATCATTTTGGATGGTCAGAGTATCAAAAAAACCAGTTCCCCAAATTTCCATATTTGAGCTCCCTAGGCTGGAAAATTGCATCCAAATTTCCATGTTTGAGCTGCCTAGGCTGGAAAACTGCATCCAAATT
This sequence comes from Eutreptiella sp. 'Long Island Sound 2002', assembly GCA_964036045.1. Lineage (NCBI taxonomy): Eukaryota > Euglenozoa > Euglenophyceae > Eutreptiales > Eutreptiaceae > Eutreptiella > Eutreptiella sp. 'Long Island Sound 2002'. Next base: position 144,491,984 of record OZ038378.1, read on the forward strand.
TCCATGTTTGAGCTGCCTAGGCTGGAAAACTGCATAAGCAGGTGGTGCCCTAGCCCACTTGGGAGCCCCGAAGGAATGCTGGCTACGTCACGGGTGCACAAGCGGCAGACAAAACAAAGCGTAGAAAATGTGGCTCGTCAGTGGCCTACAAGACCATAGGTACCTTTCTGTCAAAAGTGAAACGCAAAGATGCCCATGGGTAGTTCACTAAGCAAACAAAGACAGTGGGCACGCAGCGGTACGCCTTGAGCCGCCGCCATGCAGGGCCCACAGGATCTCTATTTATGTCATATACTGAGTTCTGTGACAAATGCAAACGCCGCCCCCCCCTCCCCCCGGGGCTGTTGCCCGAAGCGGATGGATGATGACGGGTTCAGCAGGCGGGTAAGGGATTGCAATACAGGAAAATCAAGGCACCAGTCGGCGCAAACGTCGGTGCACGGTCCTGGGTGTGGCATGTGCCAGGAGGCATATGCACCGTGGCACCAGTGTGCCGTTGACTGCACCCAGCGGTGCAGCCTGAAGGAAATAGTATCCCGCGTCGCCGGGAGTGTATATGTGACGTGCATGCACCATTGCAGTGTGGTGTCGACGTCCCATGGTGTTCGGCTCATTATGCGGGGCACTGCGGAGTGCAATGCGCGCAAAACTGCTGAACGGGAGTATCCAGACAAGCATGCAATCTGTGCCCACGTTGTATTGCTCAGCAGGCAAGAGATCCATGTGTGTAGGAACGGTTCTACGTTGAGTACTACTCCCACAATGATGTTGGATACGCGCTTGCTGTGGCATTTGGGTTTGCAAAGGCGGAGCACAAGAACACTGCACAGAACTTGGGGCAGCAGTACAATGTATCACCAAGACCGGCGATGCCGGCGATAGAATGCTGACCCTGCCCTCCAAGAGAGCCATGGCTGCCCACATATAAAGCGGACGCAGTCCCAGCGCACAGCGGTCAACGGACGAGACTGACACTACACAAGTACCTGGGAACGAAAAAGTCACCCCCTCAACATGTGAGACTGCCGCCACCTGAGACGGTGATCATGCTGGACCCAACCACACGCAACCATGGTACCCAATAAAGGGCGGGGTGCAGCATGCAACCCCCCCAAACAAAACGAGACACGGTTGGGGTCCGGTGGGCGGACGGCCGAGCCCAGAAGCGGTGCGGCCGCCGTGGGTGGGTGGGCGGGAAAAGACAGAAAATCTGCCTAAGAAAGGAAGCGCAAACAAAAGTTGAAACGAGGTTCAACTAGTGTTTGCAAAGGCGGAGCACAAGAACACTGCACAGAACTTGGGTATTCATTCTCCGCCGCAACCCTCCCTGCCCCCCCCCCCCCCCAGCCCTAGCCACGCACTAGTGCCATCAGGAACCCGCTGGGCATAGCGCCGCTGGGGAACCTGAAGGGTTGAATCTGAGTCCTAAAACCCCTCTGATTCCTAAACCCCCCCCCCAACCCATAAAACTCCCCATAGGCCTTAGGGCCGGCACCGCAAGTCAAGACAGCCAAAGCGACGGGCGATACGGGCTGTATGCTCCCGGACCCACACACGGTGATGGCGACACAGCGGCAACAGCATCAGATCCGTCAGCGCCGAGTAGGGCTGCAGGTGGGCGCCCGGCTGCTCTGCAGCCAAACGGCCACGGCGCCGGGCGCAACTCGGCCAAGCCGAGGCTCACTCAGCAACTCAGCAACGAACCAAGATCCATAACACCGGCCTTAGGGCCAACACTGCAGGTAGCCAGATGGGGCTTTGGCTCAACAAAGTGCTTACGTTGGCGGTGCTGGTGCCGCGACCGTCATTGCTGTTGGTCCCGTTGCTATCAACGCAAGTGCTCGAAGCATCCACGACTTTAGAGGGCGTGTGGATCGCGTCGCGCATCGAGAGGGCGGCGGCGAGCAACATCTGCGCCAGTCCTTCAGCGCTGTCGCTGCCAGTGCCGCTGCTCATGTTCCCGCTGTTGCCAATGCCAGTGCTCGAAGTTCCACGCCTGCAGGTGATGTGGCGACATAAAGGCAACCACACTGCTGTTGCCACCGCCAGAACTGCTGGTGCCGCTGCTGCTGCCGCCAGCGTCACCGCTGCTGGTCCGACTGCCGCCAATGCCAGAGTCTGATGGCTCAATACCTGCAGATTGTGATGGCGATACAGAGGGAAAACCACTGCTGCTGCCGCGGCTGCCAGAGCTGCTGGTGTTGCTGGTGCCAGTTTCACCGCTGCTGGTCCCGCTGCCGCCAACATCGGGTGTTGATGCTCCTACCACTGCACATGGTGACGGCGATAGAGAGGCAACACCACTGTTGCCGTCGCTGCTGCAGAGCTGCCACCGCGGGTGCTGGTGCTGCCAGTGTCACTGCCCCGGCGGCGGTGGTGAAGGACCCGACCGAGCGCAGCGTCAAACCGTCGTGCGCAAGCGCCTCCAGCGCAGGGGCCCTCTGCAGCGACGCAAGCAGGCCGCACTGCACGCACTGCACCGCAGCGTCGAGCCCGTTGTTGAGCTCCTGCAGGTCCGTTGTCGAGAAGGCCTGGGCGTGCGTGTCCACCTCCGTCTTGAAGGCCGCCACCGACTGCGCCACAACCTCCGTCGTGCCGTTGGCCGTGAGCTGCAGGACTGCCACAATGTCTGCGACTAGCGTGGTGACCTCGGAGGAGCGGCTTGAGCCGCAGAACCATGTCCACATCGCACTCGACATTGTGCACGACCGCCGGCAGCAGCGCCGGGCCCCGCCCCGCGTCCGCCAGGGCCTTGACCTCGGCGATGGCGGGGGTCGGGCCCACGAGCACCGCACTCTCCACGGTGGCCAGGCCGCGGTCAACCAGCCCCTTCTCAACCCCCGCGATCTGCTTCATGCGGTCCAACAAGGAGCCGCAGCACCCGCTTGTCGCCTCAGCATGCTGACCCGCCGGCACCGGCCCTCGGGCCCATGGGGAGAGGGCAGAACACTACCCCCCCCCCTACAAATTAAAGACAGAAAAACTGCCTAAGAAAGGAAGCGCAAACAAAAGTTGAAACGAGGTTCAACTAGTGGTCTGCAGGGTCACTGGATATTTAAGGTGCCAGTCTTTTGTTAGACCGGAGGGCTGCGCGTAGATCAATGGGGGGTAGTCCGGATGCAAGTGTGTGGTGACTCCCATGGCTGTGAGGGAAGGACCCATGCACGCACCGTTGCATACTTGGTTCTCAAGGTTCATGCATTCACATAGCATAGGGAGTTGCCAGATCTGGGATAGGGTGTCACGGACCTGTTGCATTTCGGCAGAAGCAGACCTTCCTCGTGCTCCAACCAGGACATTGTCCCTGAACTGAGCTAAGGACAGAATGTTGCCGCGGGGGGTATGCCACAGGGGGTGTCCTCGCGGCGAAAATTGTAGGTTCCCTAGGGTTCTCATCAGATCAACCCTCTTCTTGGCACCCCATATGGACCTCAGATCTGCACTTTGGGCGCTGAACGGGCCTCCCATAGGGATGGCTCCCGTGCGTGCCCATATACGACCGGACGCTTGTGTGTGTGTGTGTGTGTGTGTGTGTGTGTGTTTGTCAGTAGAGAAAAGTATACAAGGTTTTCGAGTTCGGTGTGCCTGATGTGTGTGAAATGTGAGCACGTACCCATCCTTGCCCTATCAAGTTTTTGGTTGTCCCTGTGGATGCTCCACACGAGGTTGTTGGCGTTCCAGTGGCGGCGCTTTGCAAGCCACCGAATTGATTCTTGTAAATCCTTCATAACGGACAGGGGAGAAATGTTATTGAACTGCCCCGAGCAATCCGCCTCACCTATTGTTGTGCATTGCCAGTCGGACAAGTCATGAATCCATGGCTGCAAATCACTGATTTTCAGAACAAGAAATGCCCCAAGAATTTCGCTTACAAGCAATCGTAACAGCAGGGTGAATGCCCTGGCGGCTGTCTGCAAATAAAATCGCTGTACCTGTGGCTCAACGATAGCTGCAATAGGGCACCATAGTATACACTGTTTTGTGAGAGATTTCGCTTTTCCAGAAGGTACAGCAGGGGCGAGGCGCGGGCTTTGTTGATGGGCCATTTGTCTTTGCGCATGACGGTGTGGAGTGCTGTCTGTATTTGACCGTTGTCCGATGTTGGTCTGGATGTGTATTTTTCTTCTGTGAGGAACTGTACTGTCTGGTCCCATAGCCACTGTCGGCAAAAGGCAAAAAGCATGGTGCCGCTTTTGTCGGCAATGCGTACCGTGGCAACCGAGTTTAGGTCAAGTGCAATGTTTTGGACTCGGTGACGGAGGGACGCTTCGCCGTCCCACTCGTCGGCAGGTAGGGCTTCAGAAAGGATGGAGGTGGGAAAACAATGTTGTACGTGTAACATGTGTGCTAATTTCGTAAGGCTCGTGACGGCATGTGTGCGTGAGCGTGTGCCAGGGCAGGGGAGTGGGTCGGTGGCGCGCAAGGGTGCCCCATGGTGGAGAATGGTGACCGGTAGTAAGGCAAAGTGGCCGTCAATAAGGCGGACTGGTCCGGCTGCTGACCAGAGGTGCAGGTGTTGCCGGTCACAGTTGCAAGGGGGGGCACTCTTCGCTTTTTTTCGTGTTTGTTGGATAATCGTTCAAAGGCGCGTCGTAAATTGAGGGGGGTAGAGGAGACAACTCTCACATGCGCACGGATGGCTTTACATTCCCAAGAACTGCGGTTGGTACTGCGGACCATGCGGTCGAAGAGTGTTTCCATCCTTGACTTTTGGGGGGGTAACAGGTGTGGTACAGTCACGTTGGCAGGTCGGCATAGTGGGATGTTATTAAGTGAGCCGCAATGCGTTCCACGTCTTTGTTGAGGATGGCTGCCTAAACATAGTCACGGTTCCTACGCGCAATATGTGCTTGACGTAGAGTGGTTCTCTACAAGTGGTTCTCTCTCTGTGTGTGTGTTATCTACAAGTTCGACAAGAACTAGTGTCCAGTGGAGTTCTGTGGTGTTTCGGAGCATGTCATGGAAAGTGGAGTCTTCGGTGCCTGCTTGTGTGGTTGTGACATGTTTCCGTAGACGTTGTGTCGTAGCCAAATTGGTTTTTCTTGCGTCACAGATGAGTAATTGAGTGTGGATGGCAATATAAATAAGGATGGTAGATGGAGCAACTGATGTGTGCCAATGGTGTGTGCGTCCAATGGCGCGGAGCATGCGGATCAGTGGATGTGTCTCATATGGCAAAAAGGCCACCTGGTCTTGCAACAGCTGAGCCCAACGGCCCAGGTCTTTGCTGTCCTGGGCACGACGCATACTGCGGGAATATGATTTATAAAGGAACTCACGATGGGGGTGGGGTTGCCAGAGGCTGGAGAAGCTCTTGGGATGGTTGAGGAAGTAACAGTGCATGCGAAGTCGTTGGAGTGGTTCGAGGGAAGCGATGGTATCAAGGGAGGCGTACAGGAACCATGGTGTTTGCTGAAATTGGGTATATGCAACAGGCGCAGCGTGAGGTGGTGGGAGTGTTGTGTTCCTGACAATCCAGCGACGTGACGTGGCATGGTACTGATAATTTGCTGGGGTCTCAGGCTCACATATAAGGAGATGTGTGTCGGAGGACAATGGCTCATTGTGTTGGGACCACGGCTCGGTGGGAGTGTGGTATGGTTCGCGTGCAAGTGCCGCTACTGTGGTCCAGCCGTTGACTGCGTTGATGACTGAGCATAAGTAGCGGGTTACATGCGTGGGTGGGGCGACTGTGATGTGTGGTCGTGTGCATGCGCGCACTTGTGCGTACAGGGGTGTGTGCTGCTCGTAATGAGTTTGAGCCATGCTTTGAAGTGTGGGTGGATGTGATAGTAAAGGCAACATTGGGTGCATGTGTGCAGCAGCGAATGCGAAGGGTTTCACTTGGTGTGGTTCCATATGAAATTGTGACATGATAACGGATCGAGGCCCGCCGGGTAGATCCATAGGGCTGTATGTGAAAGCAGACTGGAATGGACGCTGTTGAGTGGTCAAGTGGATGTGTTCCGCCAGTGCCAACCGTTGTTGCAGAAGGTGTAAATCATGCAGAATATCAATTAGTGACGGCTCTTCCGAAGGTCGTTTGTTGACGAAGTGGCACCAGTCTTTGAAATCGTTGCTCGCGGTGGTGCATGCGCGGAGAAGATCAGCGGGGGAACGTTGGCGCCGTGGAGTAGTGATCGAAGTCCTGAGTGAAGCGCTCGCCGGGTGGTGTTCGCGGTTGAGAGTGTTTTGAGTGTGGCTTGCATTTCCTCGGTGGCATGTGCGGCGACCCAGTGTTGTAGCCTGGTCATATTCATGTCGTTCCATTCAGAGAGTAGTGCATCTAGCAGGTCAGTGTGCCAGGCCTTGGACGATTGGTCGGGTTGCAGCGGATCCAGATCAGCCCACCAGCGGCGGGACGCACTACCGCTGGTATTCGTTTGTCTCGTTGCTGCTGGCGTGGTCGGAGGATCGCTGCGTTCGGTTGTGGAACGTTTACCCGCGCACCGCGTTGGTGTCATGATGGCATCCGCATCCTTGTCCTCTGGGCCGGGTAGCTCAGGGCTCGAATCAATTTTGTGATGGGTGGCTCTGTCTACGGTGCCCCGGTCTAGATCGCTTTGAAGGAGTTGGTCGAAGCGTTGTTTTACGGGCGGCCATTCTTTGTTGAGGAATTGCTGAAATGAGCGGTGGTGCGGTTGCCAGTCCATTTCCAGGAACTGCTAAAATTTGGTATTTACCCGCTCTGCCGTTGTTAACCGCGAATCTGTTTTTTCCCGGAAAGACATGAGTGTGGAGACTTTGTTGTTCAACTGCACCAGGTCTGTCTTGCACTCCTCTATTATTCTATGCGAAGACTGCAGTGCCTTTACATCCGTTTGGAGCTGAAGTATAGCAGCGTGTTGGCTCTGCTGGTCGCTGGCTAGTGCTGTCAGTTTAGAAGTATGCTCTCCCCGAACTTGAGGTACCCGGCGCAAGCAGGACTGCATGTCATGGCCAAAGATACCGCAAAACAGGCAACCACGAGAAATGCTGTCGTCTGGAGGAAAGTTGACTTGAGGATCGCTGGTACTTCACTGTTGCGTGGTCACTGCAGCCACATCGGAGGCACCAGAGGTGATTCGCCGGAGGAGCAGGAGCAGGGTCGCGTACCTTGGTTTCGTACTCAGGGCATACTTTCATCAAGTGTTCCGTCGAGCCACTGATCAAACAGGCACCTTAATGTTTTCGTTCTTGTTGTACCCGGCACTCGTCCGACCAGTGCAGTTCCCCGCATGACCAGCAGGGATCTCCTGGTTGACCGCGACCACGGCGTGGTTCTGCTGCACAATCGGCGGAGGTGGCGTCTTCTCGGTGAGGGCATTCAAACGCTCGATGGCCCCCGCGATGACAATGAGAGCAGATGAGCAAGGCTGAGGTAAACGGGTGTCACGGACCCCGACGACACCCAGACACCCTGAAGGGTGTTTTTTTTTTTTTTAAAAAAATACCATTTTTTGGTGTTTTTTGTTTTTCTTTTCGCCCAAAATGTTGTTTTTCTACATCCCTATGATCTCAAATGCATTTCCTAGCGCAACTAACATGTTTTTTAAGGGTTCATAGCATGGTGTCACTCAACAGCTCAACCAATCAACAACACAACCCAGAAAAAAAAACAATGTGTTGCAGATTGGTTGCTTCGGCCTTGTGACCCGAAGTGGCGTTTTCCCACCATTTTCAATTGTTCCTGCTTGTGTGTTTGCAAATTGATGTATTTCGGTGGCCAAGGTGTTTTTTAGGTGGGTTTGCCCATGGACTGCCGGAATGCTCACTGTTATTTCCCGGTGTGCTCTGGATGGTCACTGTAATTTTGGAATGGTTGCTGTTGTTTCCTGTTGTTTTCTGTTGCACACCGGATGGTCCTTGTTATTTCCTGGTGCGCTCTGCATGGTCATTGTTATTTCTTGGTGTGCTATGGATGGTTGTTGTTGTTTACCGGTGTGCTCTGCATGGTCACTGTCATTTCTTGGTGTATTCTGGTTGGTCGCTGTTGTTTCCTCTTGCACCCTGGATGGTCACTGTCTTTTTCCGGTGCCCTCTGGATGGTCACTATTATTTCCTGGTCCGTGCACAAGCAACACATGTCACACACAGGCAAACACAAGGCAAAGCAGTGAAGCGGCACCAAATAAACCGAGACATTGTGCGCGGGCGCACCTGCCCAAATGCTACGAATGTCTGCCTTAAAAGTCCGGAGGCCACTCGCTGCCCTCTGCCTCCCTCACTGCAGGAGCATCATGCTCCTGCCCCAAACAAAACCCCCCCCCCCCCCCCCCCCGCCCTCGTCCTGCTCCACTTCACTTCAGAGGGCGGTCTGGCCATCTCCTGCATCGCCGTCTGCATGCTGCTGAGAATGTTGTCGTTGACTGACCACACTGCGACACCGCCCCGGGCAATGGACCGAGTTTGGGCTGCAGGTGAGATGCCAGCAATGCAATGTCTCCGTTACCGTGCTGCATCAGGGCTGCCTCATCAATCCATGGCCATGCTGTGAAATCAAACACCCAGGTGGCTTTGGCCACAGGGTGAGTCTCTTCAAATCTGCTGCTAATTTCTCTACGCAGGTGCTGAATGAAGTCTGTTGCCTGAGATTTAAATGTGGACTCCCCCTCCCTCTGGGCTAGCGGTACGCCCAGAAATGAACACTTCCCGTCATCCATATCCTTTACGTGATCAGAAAAAAATTGCCACCGCGTGCCTCGGAAAGCAGCCAGCTCCGCGAGCGTGGCTAGGCACTTGTGCAGTCCTCTGCTGCAGGGAGGCGCACGTTGCATCCGGCTGGAACGCGAGCGACATGAGACCACAGCAGTGGATGACGTCAGCCACAAAATGCAGCCCAGCGACGAACGTGTACGTGGTGAGCAGCAGCAATAACTCATCGCGGCGCTCCTTAGTGCAAGGTATGGGGGCAAGGCAAAAGTGAGCCCTCCCTAGCCCCTAAAGTGGTGCCCCCAATCTTTGGGAAGAATGCCGCTGCCCTCGAGGGTCGCCTAACCAAGGATCAAAAATTCTATTGCCTTCGGCAGTGCACCTCAAAGAGACGCTGACAGTCAGCCAATCAGTCCCTTAGCCAGGCCAGCAGTCAGTAAGACAGGAACACACAGTTTGGGTTTTTTGTCCGTGGCAGACGCGGCCCCAAGTAGTGGGGGGATTGTTCACTTTAGGGCAAGCAGTGGCCGAACGGTGATGAAGCTGACCTTTTGGTCGGCGGTTCCAACCCCGATCGGGCAAATATGGCACCGCTGCTACCGCCGACAGTCAGCCGACCAGGATGCGAACTGCCGACCGAAACTTTTGCGTCGGCTGCATTACCATTCGACCGGCGGTGGTGTGACAGTGATATGCCTCCCCACTGCTTGGAGCCTTTTGAGCGAAAAATTTTGACCCCCCCCCACCCCACCCCTCAAAAAAGTGATATCTTGTTTTAGGGGCTAGAGGCCTCAGAATCGAAAAATCCATTGGGGGATGGTCTTATTGGCCAAAATAATGATTTTACAAGGGGTTAGACATCCAATATCATGCCTTGGGGTATGCTACGCGAATGACCCCCAAAAAGGGGGAGTATACGACGCCCGCGCCTGCGCTTGATCTAACAACCCCTCTTCGAGGTGATTTTGTCACCACATACATTATGTTGAAAAAGGGGGGCGGGGTTTTGCGTCGTCAAGTGCCCCTAACCCCCCCCCCCCCCCACAGACAAGCCTGAGGTAAACGGGTGTCACGGACCCCGACAACACCCAGACACCCTGAAGGGTGTTTTTTTTTAAAATACTGTTGTTTGTGTTTTTTTTCACCCAAAATGTTGTTTTTCTACATCCCTATGACCTCAAATGCATTTCCTAGCGCAATTAACATGTTTTTTTAAGGGTTCATAGCATGGTGTCACTCAACAGCTCAACCAATCAACAACACAACCCAGAAAAAAAAACAATGTGTTGCAGATTGGTTGCTTCGGCCTTGTGACCCGAAGTGGCGTTTTCCCACCATTTTCAATTGTTCCTGCTTGTGTGTTTGCAAATTGATGTATTTCGGTGGCCAAGGTGTTTTTTAGGTGGGTTTGCCCATGGACTGCCGGAATGCTCACTGTTATTTCCCGGTGTGCTCTGGATGGTCACTGTAATTTTGGAATGGTTGCTGTTGTTTCCTGTTGTTTTCTGTTGCACACCGGATGGTCCTTGTTATTTCCTGGTGCGCTCTGCATGGTCATTGTTATTTCTTGGTGTGCTATGGATGGTTGTTGTTGTTTACCGGTGTGCTCTGCATGGTCACTGTCATTTCTTGGTGTATTCTGGTTGGTCGCTGTTGTTTCCTCTTGCACCCTGGATGGTCACTGTCTTTTTCCGGTGCCCTCTGGATGGTTACTATTATTTCCTGGTCCGTGCACAAGCAACACATGTCACACACAGGCAAACACAAGGCAAAGCAGTGAAGCTGCACCAAATAAACCGAGACATTGTGCGCGGGCGCACCTGCCCAAATGCTACGAATGTCTGCCTTAAAAGTCCGGAGGCCACTCGCTGCCCTCTGCCTCCCTCACTGCAGGAGCATCATGCTCCTGCCCCAAACAAAAAAACTTCCCCCCCCCCCCCCGCCCTCGTCCTGCTCCACTTCGCTTCGCAACCGCTTCAGAGGGCGGTCTGGCCATCTCCTGCATCGCCGTCTGCATGCTGCTGAGAATGTTGTCGTTGACTGACCACACTGCGACACCGCCCCGGGCAATGGACCGAGTTTGGGCTGCAGGTGAGATGCCAGCAATGCAATGTCTCCGTTACCGTGCTGCATCAGGGCTGCCTCATCAATCCATGGCCATGCTGTGAAATCAAACACCCAGGTGGCTTTGGCCACAGGGTGAGTCTCTTCAAATCTGCTGCTAATTTCTCTACGCAGGTGCTGAATGAAGTCTGTTGCCTGAGATTTAAATGTGGACTCCCCCTCCCTCTGGGCTAGCGGTACGCCCAGAAATGAACACTTCCCGTCATCCATATCCTTTACGTGATCAGAAAAAAACAGCCACCGCGTGCCTCGGAAAGCAGCCAGCTCCGCGAGCGTGTCCAGGCACTTGTGCAGTCCTCTGCTGCAGGGAGGCGCACGTTGCATCCGGCTGGAACGCGAGCGACATGAGACCACAGCAGTGGATGACGTCAGCCACAAAATGCAGCCCAGCGACGAACGTGTACGTGGTGAGCAGCAGCAATAACTCATCGCGGCGCTCCTTAGTGCAAGGTATGGGGGCAAGGCAAAAGTGAGCCCTCCCTAGCCCCTAAAGTGGTGCCCCCAATCTTTGGGAAGAATGCCGCTGCCCTCGAGGGTCGCCTAACCAAGGATCAAAAATTCTATTGCCTTCGGCAGTGCACCTCAAAGAGACGCTGACAGTCAGCCAATCAGTCCCTTAGCCAGGCCAGCAGTCAGTAAGACAGGAACACACAGTTTGGGTTTTTTGTCCGTGGCAGACGCGGCCCCAAGTAGTGGGGGGATTGTTCACTTTAGGGCAAGCAGTGGCCGAACGGTGATGAAGCTGACCTTTTGGTCGGCGGTTCCAACCCCGATCGGGCAAATATGGCACCGCTGCTGCCGCCGACAGTCAGCCGACCAGGATGCGAACTGCCGACCGAAACTTTTGCGTCGGCTGCATTACCATTCGACCGGCGGTGGTGTGACAGTGATATGCCTCCCCACTGCTTGGAGCCTTTTGAGCGAAAAATTTTGACCCCCCCCCACCCCACCCCTCAAAAAAGTGATATCTTGTTTTAGGGGCTAGAGGCCTCAGAATCAAAAAATCCATTGGGGGATGGTCTTATTGGCCAAAATAATGATTTTACAAGGGGTTAGACATCCAATATCATGCCTTGGGGTATGCTACGCGAATGACCCCCAAAAAGGGGGAGTATACGACGCCCGCGCCTGCGCTTGATCTAACAACCCCTCTTCGAGGTGATTTTGTCACCACATACATTATGTTGAAAAAGGGGGGCGGGGTTTTGCGTCGTCAAGTGCCCCTAACCCCCCCCCCCCCCACAGACAAGCCTGAGGTAAACGGGTGTCACGGACCCCGACAACACCCAGACACCCTGAAGGGTGTTTTTTTTTAAAATACTGTTGTTTGTGTTTTTTTTTCACCCAAAATGTTGTTTTTCTACATCCCTATGACCTCAAATGCATTTCCTAGCGCAATTAACATGTTTTTTTAAGGGTTCATAGCATGGTGTCACTCAACAGCTCAACCAATCAACAACACAACCCAGAAAAAAAAACAATGTGTTGCAGATTGGTTGCTTCGGCCTTGTGACCCGAAGTGGCGTTTTCCCACCATTTTCAATTGTTCCTGCTTGTGTGTTTGCAAATTGATGTATTTCGGTGGCCAAGGTGTTTTTTAGGTGGGTTTGCCCATGGACTGCCGGAATGCTCACTGTTATTTCCCGGTGTGCTCTGGATGGTCACTGTAATTTTGGAATGGTTGCTGTTGTTTCCTGTTGTTTTCTGTTGCACACCGGATGGTCCTTGTTATTTCCTGGTGCGCTCTGCATGGTCATTGTTATTTCTTGGTGTGCTATGGATGGTTGTTGTTGTTTACCGGTGTGCTCTGCATGGTCACTGTCATTTCTTGGTGTATTCTGGTTGGTCGCTGTTGTTTCCTCTTGCACCCTGGATGGTCACTGTCTTTTTCCGGTGCCCTCTGGATGGTCACTATTATTTCCTGGTCCGTGCACAAGCAACACATGTCACACACAGGCAAACACAAGGCAAAGCAGTGAAGCTGCACCAAATAAACCGAGACATTGTGCGCGGGCGCACCTGCCCAAATGCTACGAATGTCTGCCTTAAAAGTCCGGAGGCCACTCGCTGCCCTCTGCCTCCCTCACTGCAGGAGCATCATGCTCCTGCCCCAAACAAAAAAACTTCCCCCCCCCCCCCCCCGCCCTCGTCCTGCTCCACTTCGCTTCGCAACCGCTTCAGAGGGCGGTCTGGCCATCTCCTGCATCGCCGTCTGCATGCTGCTGAGAATGTTGTCGTTGACTGACCACACTGCGACACCGCCCCGGGCAATGGACCGAGTTTGGGCTGCAGGTGAGATGCCAGCAATGCAATGTCTCCGTTACCGTGCTGCATCAGGGCTGCCTCATCAATCCATGGCCATGCTGTGAAATCAAACACCCAGGTGGCTTTGGCCACAGGGTGAGTCTCTTCAAATCTGCTGCTAATTTCTCTACGCAGGTGCTGAATGAAGTCTGTTGCCTGAGATTTAAATGTGGACTCCCCCTCCCTCTGGGCTAGCGGTACGCCCAGAAATGAACACTTCCCGTCATCCATATCCTTTACGTGATCAGAAAAAAACAGCCACCGCGTGCCTCGGAAAGCAGCCAGCTCCGCGAGCGTGTCCAGGCACTTGTGCAGTCCTCTGCTGCAGGGAGGCGCACGTTGCATCCGGCTGGAACACGAGCGACATGAGACCACAGCAGTGGATGACGTCAGCCACAAAATGCAGCCCAGCGACGAACGTGTACGTGGTGAGCAGCAGCAATAACTCATCGCGGCGCTCCTTAGTGCAAGGTATGGGGGCAAGGCAAAAGTGAGCCCTCCCTAGCCCCTAAAGTGGTGCCCCCAATCTTTGGGAAGAATGCCGCTGCCCTCGAGGGTCGCCTAACCAAGGATCAAAAATTCTATTGCCTTCGGCAGTGCACCTCAAAGAGACGGTGACAGTCAGCCAATCAGTCCCTTAGCCAGGCCAGCAGTCAGTAAGACAGGAACACACAGTTTGGGTTTTTTGTCCGTGGCAGACGCGGCCCCAAGTAGTGGGGGGATTGTTCACTTTAGGGCAAGCAGTGGCCGAACGGTGATGAAGCTGACCTTTTGGTCGGCGGTTCCAACCCCGATCGGGCAAATATGGCACCGCTGCTGCCGCCGACAGTCAGCCGACCAGGATGCGAACTGCCGACCGAAACTTTTGCGTCGGCTGCATTACCATTCGACCGGCGGTGGTGTGACAGTGATATGCCTCCCCACTGCTTGGAGCCTTTTGAGCGAAAAATTTTGACCCCCCCCCCACCCCACCCCTCAAAAAAGTGATATCTTGTTTTAGGGGCTAGAGGCCTCAGAATCGAAAAATCCATTGGGGGATGGTCTTATTGGCCAAAATAATGATTTTACAAGGGGTTAGACATCCAATATCATGCCTTGGGGTATGCTACGCGAATGACCCCCAAAAAGGGGGAGTATACGACGCCCGCGCCTGCGCTTGATCTAACAACCCCTCTTCGAGGTGATTTTGTCACCACATACATTATGTTGAAAAAGGGGGGCGGGGTTTTGCGTCGTCAAGTGCCCCTAACCCCCCCCCCCCCCACAGACAAGCCTGAGGTAAACGGGTGTCACGGACCCCGACAACACCCAGACACCCTGAAGGGTGTTTTTTTTTAAAATACTGTTGTTTGTGTTTTTTTTTCACCCAAAATGTTGTTTTTCTACATCCCTATGACCTCAAATGCATTTCCTAGCGCAATTAACATGTTTTTTTAAGGGTTCATAGCATGGTGTCACTCAACAGCTCAACCAATCAACAACACAACCCAAAAAAAAAAACAATGTGTTGCAGATTGGTTGCTTCGGCCTTGTGACCCGAAGTGGCGTTTTCCCACCATTTTCAATTGTTCCTGCTTGTGTGTTTGCAAATTGATGTATTTCGGTGGCCAAGGTGTTTTTTAGGTGGGTTTGCCCATGGACTGCCGGAATGCTCACTGTTATTTCCCGGTGTGCTCTGGATGGTCACTGTAATTTTGGAATGGTTGCTGTTGTTTCCTGTTGTTTTCTGTTGCACACCGGATGGTCCTTGTTATTTCCTGGTGCGCTCTGCATGGTCATTGTTATTTCTTGGTGTGCTATGGATGGTTGTTGTTGTTTACCGGTGTGCTCTGCATGGTCACTGTCATTTCTTGGTGTATTGTGGTTGGTCGCTGTTGTTTCCTCTTGCACCCTGGATGGTCACTGTCTTTTTCCGGTGCCCTCTGGATGGTCACTATTATTTCCTGGTCCGTGCACAAGCAACACATGTCACACACAGGCAAACACAAGGCAAAGCAGTGAAGCTGCACCAAATAAACCGAGACATTGTGCGCGGGCGCACCTGCCCAAATGCTACGAATGTCTGCCTTAAAAGTCCGGAGGCCACTCGCTGCCCTCTGCCTCCCTCACTGCAGGAGCATCATGCTCCTGCCCCAAACAAAAAAACTCCCCCCCCCCCCCCGCCCTCGTCCTGCTCCACTTCGTTTCGCAACCGCTTCAGAGGGCGGTCTGGCCATCTCCTGCATCGCCGTCTGCATGCTGCTGAGAATGTTGTCGTTGACTGACCACACTGCGACACCGCCCCGGGCAATGGACCGAGTTTGGGCTGCAGGTGAGATGCCAGCAATGCAATGTCTCCGTTACCGTGCTGCATCAGGGCTGCCTCATCAATCCATGGCCATGCTGTGAAATCAAACACCCAGGTGGCTTTGGCCACAGGGTGAGTCTCTTCAAATCTGCTGCTAATTTCTCTACGCAGGTGCTGAATGAAGTCTGTTGCCTGAGATTTAAATGTGGACTCCCCCTCCCTCTGGGCTAGCGGTACGCCCAGAAATGAACACTTCCCGTCATCCATATCCTTTACGTGATCAGAAAAAAACAGCCACCGCGTGCCTCGGAAAGCAGCCAGCTCCGCGAGCGTGTCCAGGCACTTGTGCAGTCCTCTGCTGCAGGGAGGCGCACGTTGCATCCGGCTGGAACGCGAGCGACATGAGACCACAGCAGTGGATGGCGTCAGCCACAAAATGCAGCCCAGCGACGAACGTGTACGTGGTGAGCAGCAGCAATAACTCATCGCGGCGCTCCTTAGTGCAAGGTATGGGGGCAAGGCAAAAGTGAGCCCTCCCTAGCCCCTAAAGTGGTGCCCCCAATCTTTGGGAAGAATGCCGCTGCCCTCGAGGGTCGCCTAACCAAGGATCAAAAATTCTATTGCCTTCGGCAGTGCACCTCAAAGAGACGCTGACAGTCAGCCAATCAGTCCCTTAGCCAGGCCAGCAGTCAGTAAGACAGGAACACACAGTTTGGGTTTTTTGTCCGTGGCAGACGCGGCCCCAAGTAGTGGGGGGATTGTTCACTTTAGTGCAAGCAGTGGCCGAACGGTGATGAAGCTGACCTTTTGGTCGGCGGTTCCAACCCCGATCGGGCAAATATGGCACCGCTGCTGCCGCCGACAGTCAGCCGACCAGGATGCGAACTGCCGACCGAAACTTTTGCGTCGGCTGCATTACCATTCGACCGGCGGTGGTGTGACAGTGATATGCCTCCCCACTGCTTGGAGCCTTTTGAGCGAAAAATTTTGACCCCCCCCCACCCCACCCCTCAAAAAAGTGATATCTTGTTTTAGGGGCTAGAGGCCTCAGAATCAAAAAATCCATTGGGGGATGGTCTTATTGGCCAAAATAATGATTTTACAAGGGGTTAGACATCCAATATCATGCCTTGGGGTATGCTACGCGAATGACCCCCAAAAAGGGGGAGTATACGACGCCCGCGCCTGCGCTTGATCTAACAACCCCTCTTCGAGGTGATTTTGTCACCACATACATTATGTTGAAAAAGGGGGGCGGGGTTTTGCGTCGTCAAGTGCCCCTAACCCCCCCCCCCCCCACAGACAAGCCTGAGGTAAACGGGTGTCACGGACCCCGACAACACCCAGACACCCTGAAGGGTGTTTTTTTTTTAAAATACTGTTGTTTGTGTTTTTTTTTCACCCAAAATGTTGTTTTTCTACATCCCTATGACCTCAAATGCATTTCCTAGCGCAATTAACATGTTTTTTTAAGGGTTCATAGCATGGTGTCACTCAACAGCTCAACCAATCAACAACACAACCCAGAAAAAAAAACAATGTGTTGCAGATTGGTTGCTTCGGCCTTGTGACCCGAAGTGGCGTTTTCCCACCATTTTCAATTGTTCCTGCTTGTGTGTTTGCAAATTGATGTATTTCGGTGGCCAAGGTGTTTTTTAGGTGGGTTTGCCCATGGACTGCCGGAATGCTCACTGTTATTTCCCGGTGTGCTCTGGATGGTCACTGTATTTTTGGAATGGTTGCTGTTGTTTCCTGTTGTTTTCTGTTGCACACCGGATGGTCCTTGTTATTTCCTGGTGCGCTCTGCATGGTCATTGTTATTTCTTGGTGTGCTATGGATGGTTGTTGTTGTTTACCGGTGTGCTCTGCATGGTCACTGTCATTTCTTGGTGTATTCTGGTTGGTCGCTGTTGTTTCCTCTTGCACCCTGGATGGTCACTGTCTTTTTCCGGTGCCCTCTGGATGGTCACTATTATTTCCTGGTCCGTGCACAAGCAACACATGTCACACACAGGCAAACACAAGGCAAAGCAGTGAAGCTGCACCAAATAAACCGAGACATTGTGCGCGGGCGCACCTGCCCAAATGCTACGAATGTCTGCCTTAAAAGTCCGGAGGCCACTCGCTGCCCTCTGCCTCCCTCACTGCAGGAGCATCATGCTCCTGCCCCAAACAAAAAAACTTTTCCCCCTCCCCCCCCTCGCCCTCGTCCTGCTCGACTTCGCTTCGCAACCGCTTCAGAGGGCGGTCTGGCCATCTCCTGCGTCGCCGTCTGCATGCTGCTGAGAATGTTGTCGTTGACTGACCACACTGCGACACCGCCCCGGGCAATGGACCGAGTTTGGGCTGCAGGTGAGATGCCAGCAATGCAATGTCTCCGTTACCGTGCTGCATCAGGGCTGCCTCATCAGTCCATGGCCATGCTGTGAAATCAAACACCCAGGTGGCTTTGGCCACAGGGTGAGTCTCTTCAAATCTGCTGCTAATTTCTCTACGCAGGTGCTGAATGAAGTCTGTTGCCTGAGATTTAAATGTGGACTCCCCCTCCCTCTGGGCTAGCGGTACGCCCAGAAATGAACACTTCCCGTCATCCATATCCTTTACGTGCTCAGAAAAAAACAGCCACCGCGTGCCTCGGAAAGCAGCCAGCTCCGCGAGCGTGTCCAGGCACTTGTGCAGTCCTCTGCTGCAGGGAGGCGCACGTTGCATCCGGCTGGAACGCGAGCGACATGAGACCACAGCAGTGGATGACGTCAGCCACAAAATGCAGCCCAGCGACGAACGTGTACGTGGTGAGCAGCAGCAATAACTCATCGCGGCGCTCCTTAGTGCAAGGTATGGGGGCAAGGCAAAAGTGAGCCCTCCCTAGCCCCTAAAGTGGTGCCCCCAATCTTTGGGAAGAATGCCGCTGCCCTCGAGGGTCGCCTAACCAAGGATCAAAAATTCTATTGCCTTCGGCAGTGCACCTCAAAGAGACGCTGACAGTCAGCCAATCAGTCCCTTAGCCAGGCCAGCAGTCAGTAAGACAGGAACACACAGTTTGGGTTTTTTGTCCGTGGCAGACGCGGCCCCAAGTAGTGGGGGGATTGTTCACTTTAGGGCAAGCAGTGGCCGAGCGGTGATGAAGCTGACCTTTTGGTCGGCGGTTCCAACCCCGATCGGGCAAATATGGCACCGCTGCTGCCGCCGACAGTCAGCCGACCGGGATGCGAACTGCCGACCGAAACTTTTGCGTCGGCTGCATTACCATTCGACCGGCGGTGGTGTGACAGTGATATGCCTCCCCACTGCTTGGAGCCTTTTGAGCGAAAAATTTTGACCCCCCCCCACCCCACCCCTCAAAAAAGTGATATCTTGTTTTAGGGGCTAGAGGCCTCAGAATCAAAAAATCCATTGGGGGATGGTCTTATTGGCCAAAATAATGATTTTACAAGGGGTTAGACATCCAATATCATGCCTTGGGGTATGCTACGCGAATGACCCCCAAAAAGGGGGAGTATACGACGCCCGCGCCTGCGCTTGATCTAACAACCCCTCTTCGAGGTGATTTTGTCACCACATACATTATGTTGAAAAAGGGGGGCGGGGTTTTGCGTCGTCAAATGCCCCTAACCCCCCCCCCCCCCACAGACAAGCCTGAGGTAAACGGGTGTCACGGACCCCGACAACACCCAGACACCCTGAAGGGTGTTTTTTTTTTAAAATACTATTGTTTGTGTTTTTTTTTCACCCAAAATGTTGTTTTTCTACATCCCTATGACCTCAAATGCATTTCCTAGCGCAATTAACATGTTTTTTTAAGGGTTCATAGCATGGTGTCACTCAACAGCTCAACCAATCAACAACACAACCCAGAAAAAAAAACAATGTGTTGCAGATTGGTTGCTTCGGCCTTGTGACCCGAAGTGGCGTTTTCCCACCATTTTCAATTGTTCCTGCTTGTGTGTTTGCAAATTGATGTATTCCGGTGGCCAAGGTGTTTTTTAGGTGGGTTTGCCCATGGAGTGCCGGAATGCTCACTGTTATTTCCCGGTGTGCTCTGGATGGTCACTGTAATTTTGGAATGGTTGCTGTTGTTTCCTGTTGTTTTCTGTTGCACTTTGGATGGTCCTTGTTATTTCCTGGTGCGCTCTGCATGGTCATTGTTATTTCTTGGTGTGCTCTGGATGGTCGCTCTTGTTTCCCGGTGCGCTCTGGATGGTCACTGTCATTTCTTGGTGTATTCTGGTTGGTCGCTGTTGTTTCCTCTTGCACCCTGGATGGTCACTGTTTTTTTTCTGGTACCCTTTGGATGGTCACTATTATTTCCTGGTCCGTGCACAAGCAACACATGTCACACACAGGCAAACACAAGGCAAAGCAGTGAAGCTGCACCAAATAAACTGAAACATTGTGCGCGGCTGCAAGAATGCCACGGGCAGAGAACCGGGAGCGGTAGCCCGGAAGGACATTGCCACCAGAGAGCTCGATCATAAACAGATCCCCAGGAAATACCTGCAGGGAACCCCCGCTCTTCTCCCATTGGCACACCGCTCGGAACGCTGTCAGGACGCCGTCGCGTACGTGTGGCGGCAGGGTCCCTAAGGCAGAGGACTTCTGACCATTGGATACCCACATTGCCAGTGCAACATGGTGGGGACCTGAGTGATCATGCTTCTTCACGGCTGAGGCGCGGAAGTTGCTAGTGCCCTGGGCCCATTCAGGGGAGCCACCAAGCTCGGGGAACATCCGACAAGCAGCGCTTTGCATGAGGTCGTCGATGTATTTCAACCACGGCCGCCCCTTTTGCCATTGCTGGCGTAACAGGCGCCGCTGGCCTCGGTTTGGTGGTGGTGGTGGTGGAGAGGCGCAAGCCTTGCAATGAATTGCGTCACCAACTGCGGTTGTGCAGTGTGCATGAGCGGTGCGCGTGCATTGGGCACATTGTACCACTGGACTTGTCAAAAGACAGTGACGGACCAGGCACACGCACATGTAGCAGTGGAACTTGTGTTGTACATCAACAGTACCACATAGTTCATGGGTCTGCTTGCCACAGGAAACACATTTCTTAAGGTGCCCTCCAAACTCACTATCGCAGGCACCGCAAACGCGGTTGGCACCGGCAAGACCGCTGGGGATGGATGGTGCTGCGCGGGGTTTTGCAGCAACGGTGGCATTACGGGGGGCTACCGTGTTCAGGTCGGTAGTGAAACGCCAGCCGTCGTGGGCACCATTGCGCTTGGCCTCCCGGCTGACTTGGGCGTCATGCAACTTGACACCCTGCTCCCCCAGGGAACGAGTGGCAGCCAAGACGGATTTGTGGAAGGACCACTCGGCGCCCTCCACGTCTTTCTTCACCCAGACACCAGGCATCAACAAAACATACGCAAGCAAGAAGGGGAAACAACGGACATGTTCTACGTATTTGCAATGCACGTACCACATCCTATGTCCCACATCCCATACCACACATCCCTGAGCCCACATCCCATCTACTTTCTTTTTGTCACCTCCTTTGCACCTCTACCTGCTATGTGATCGCCGATTGCACGTATACATACCATGACATATGGACGTAACATCCCAAATCCCACATCTCCTATATATGTGTGGCCCCCATTGCACCTCTATTTGCCATTTCATCATAGATTTGCATGCACAATTGCACATGTGTGTTCCCCATTGTAGAGCTACTTGGTACGTCATGCATGAGGGAAAAAAACAAAAGAACTCTCTGCTAGAAGACGTCGGAGAAACAAGGAATGCCAAAAATATCCAAAAAACAATGGTTCCTTGGTACCACAAGATGCGTTTGTACCTGATACCACCATGAAAAAACAAAAAAACACCAAAAAACATGAAAAAACACCAAACCGCGGCCAAAAACGGCCAAAAACGGCAAAAAAACAAAAAAACGCGTTTTTTTGTAAAACACCCGACCTCCGTACCCACTTAGCTCAGGCTTGCAGATGAGAGGATGTTTAGGCGCCATGGCGAACAGACTGGGTTTTGGGGGTACTGATAGGGGTGAACAAGAGGAACTCAGTGTAGACAATGATAGAGATCAGCCAAACGGACGCTCCACTTAGGAGATATGCCAATGGCCTGACTTCCCCCAAGGAATGCTGGCTATGTCACGTGTGCACAAGCGGCAGACAAAACAAAGCGCAGAAAATGTGGCTCGTCAGTGGCCTACAAGACCATAGGTACCTTTCTGTCAAAAGTGAAACGCAAAGATGCCCGCGGGTAGTTCACTGAGCAAACAAAGACAGTAGGCACGCAGGAGTACGCCTTGAGCCGCCGCCATGCAGGGCCCACGGGATCTCTATTTATGTCATATACTGAGTTTTGTGACAAATGGAAACGCCGACCCCCCCCCCCTCCCCCCACCCACCCCCAACACCCAAATAGGGTGAAAACCACATAACAAGGGGCTACAACATCCTTTACGTAGGATATTTGATACTTTTGGATGGTCAAAATATCAAAGAAAAAAACTGTTTCAGAAATTTCCATTTTTGAGCTGCCGAGGCTGTAAAACTGCACCAGCAGGTTGTGCCCCGGCCCCCTTGGGACCGCCCCCCCACCCAAATAGGGTGAAAAACACACAAAAAGTGTCTGAAACATGCTCTACATAGCATATTTCATCATTGTGAGCGGTCACAATATCAATTTTTTTTGCAAAGATTTCCCATTTTTGACCTGTAGAGGGTGGAAAACTGCTTAGGCAGTTCGTGCACACACCAAACACAAACACAAACACAAATTTTTGGGGGGGCATGGCTCAGGCTAGATGGGCCCAATGGTCACTACGTGGGCCCCCATTGGTGCTCAAGTACCCGTATTGTCACCAAATGATCACCCAAACCCATCCTAGGGGCAACAGAAGGGTTTCGGAAAAAGTCGAAATGTGAAAAATTTTCAAGTATCACTACACAACCTACGCAACAGCAATTTTGAGGCTTTCGGGGGACCCATGGCACGGGCTACATAGGCCTAGCAGCCACGACATGGGTCCCCACGTGTGCTCAAGTACCCGTATTGTCACCAAATGATCACCCAGACGCATCCTAGGGGCAACGGAAGGGTTTTATGAACAATCCAATTTCAAAAAACTTTCACGAGCCACTAAACAGCATGTCCGGTGTGAAAACGGTTCAGTCCTCAGTGGCAAGGGGCGGCTCAATCATGGTCGGTAATAGATATTCGATACCCCCGCCCAGGCAATTCTAGCCAATGTTCCAAGTGTCAGCAAACAATCATATGGGCGGGGGGGGGGCGACTGGGGGTACCTGGAGTTGGGACCCAAGACCCCCGCTATGGGTTAGGGGGTCCATATACAAAACAAAGTTCTTCAGGACCCAGGTCCAAATACACACACAGCGGCCAGTATTGTGGCAGTGGCAGTGACAGTGGCATGCCTACTCTGAGAGAGCAGAGGGTGTGCGGAGGGGGCAGAGGCTGCTGGCCAGACATACCCACTCTTTTTGGCCCAGGGCAGTAGCCCGTGCGGACATACACGCAGCATCATTGAATGTGCTTTATTCCGCTCCTTCCTCTGAGTGCCAATGCGCATATACTGGAGCCCCCGCCCCCCTGGCAATCTCCCCCGTTAGCGCGCGACGGTCTCCCGGGTGGGTGGGGCGGCGGTCGTCAGGTGACGGTCTCCCAAAAGGGGGTGGGGGGTTGCAAGGGTATTGCAAGGCATGGGGATAACGTCCGGTGACTCCGGAGACTTGGGTGATTCAACCACCACAGCCTCTAGCCTTGAGGGTTGAGCGCTCTCATGATCCATTGGAGTGACCCCACCAGGGCGTATGTACCCAATGTGATAAAACTGTGGCCCATTTGGTGAAGGGCCCACAACAGTGGCCAACACATGTGCACCAAGTGTGCGTGAGTGGTACCGTAAACGGTCACAGGCAGAAAACATCTTGCGTCTGAAATATCAACATAACACACCCATACGGCAGCTTTGGAGAGAGAATATCACAGAACACATGCAGGTGATTGATTTGAAGCAACGGGAAGCAATGCAAGGCCATGTGTAAGGCAGATGGGCAACACAAACCAGCGCAATAGATATTGACCCGAAAAACATGGAAGTGAGGGTCTCCCGTGGGGGGGGGGGGGGTTACACGGAGCATCACTCCTTCCTCTGTGTGCCATTTCGCATACACTGCTAAAAAAAAAAAGAATGGCAAAAAATTCGGCTTTGTGCAAGATACAAGTGCAAATGTGACACACCAGGTGTGATCCTCGCACAGTACAATGCAGCCTATCAACAAATCCGATCACCAAATCAGGTGCTGACAGGCTCGTTTCAGTGCCATTCACCTGTCACTTGAGCACCAACTGCCTTTGGTTACCCGCAATGCTGCCACCTAAGACAGAGAGCAATGGTCAGCTCTCACTGACTGAATGCCCCTGCCATAGGCACTTTCAGCCTTGAGTCCAATGATGTGTGTGTCCTTCATGAAAGCGGCAATCCACTATGTACAATGGGGAAGTTCTTGCACTGCGTGCGCACTGCGTGCATACTGCGCACGCAGAGGCTGGGATACTCACCCAAGTAATACAGTTGGTGGTGACCGTATTATTTCCTCAGAATCCATTTCAGAAAAATGAACAATCCAAAAATATTTGACTATTTATGGAAGCACTTTTCCTTTATAGGAAACCAAGGGCACAGGATCATTGTTTTACCACCAAAAGGTAGCTAGGGTGCAAGTATTTGCCGACATCCAAAACTTCGCACTGCATGCGCACCGCGCGCACGGCATTCCCAATGTACAGTGGGCTGTGCCCTTATTCAAGTTTCACTCATATAGACAGAAAAAAGGCCATCCGTGCATAGTATAGGACCATCACACCAGCAGCAAAGACGGTCATCCTCGGCACTCCTCTGCCCTTAGAGGGTGACCACAGGGCCCCTGTGTGTATGTGATTTGGGAGCTGTGTAACCAGACATCCATGACCCCCTAGGGACAGTGTCAAATGAGGGGCAGAAAAGGCGAAAATCACAGTGCAGAAAAAACAGGTATTGGGTGAAAAAGGAATATAGTGAGACCAGGAAAAGCAGCGTAAGCGAGAGGCACTAACATCAGTGCTCAGTGCTCAGAACCGTCAGAACTGGCGGCCCAAGAGATTGTAGATGCCGTGTTGGAGTTACCCCCATCCTCTGCTTCCTCTCCAGAGTCAAAACTCGGATCAGACATATATTCCAAAATGATAGTGCGAGGACTGGCATCCGCCTGAGCAGAGTGTAGCTGCCACCCAAGGGGCGGCGGGGGGGGGGGGGTGGGGATGGGCACCAATAAAGCTGCCGATGTGCTGCTATGGCATCCAAAATCGCTAAATTATCACTTGAAATAGCGAAGTTGAGACACCCAGTGGCACACCAGGAGCAGAGCTGTCGCCGGCAGACAACAATGTGCAAGTCCTCTGCCACGTCCCGACACTGTGCTCTGAACGTGCAGGCCCTTCTACCATGTATCACAGGACATCTGCTCTGCCCGCTCTTCCGGGGCCGGGCGACCAACCCAAGAACCGGCGGTGGTGGTGCATGGGGCAGGGCTGGGCAAACGACCCTCGCTGTGGAGAACAGCTGTGCGGTGTACCAGAGGAGGGCAGTCCAGTCATAGTTCCAATTTGCACACCACTGGGGCTGCAACCCTGTGTGTATGCAATGTTCCTCAAGACACACCATGTTGAGCCATAGGTGTTCAGTCAATTGGGGATGTGTGTTCCAGCTGTTTGGAAGTTTGCGGAGCGAATCGGCAAAAATCCCTGAAACCAAACGAATCAGCAGAACAAAGCGATGAAATGCAGAACATATCGGCAAGGCCAGCCGAACTGCCACGCCCGAAGGCATCCCGCATGCACAGATAAATATAATCAAATAAATATAATACATAATAATATAATACATACCCCACAGTGAGTGGAGCCAGGCCGGCACCCTAGTACCTAGGGGCCCTGTCATGTCGAACCTGCGCTTACTGACACAGGTGCATGGGTGGGGGCCCATACTACCTCCAGCTGGCATACATGCTGCCTATTGAGGGGCAGGGAGGCGGTCAGGAGGCGCCAGTCCCCAGTGGAGCAGCTGGTAGGGTAGATGCAGGGGTGCATGGGCGAGAGGTGGTGTACCCCCCCACCCTTGTAATTCCTGCGGTGACATACAAACATCGCACAAATGCCCCCCAGAGGAGTTGCAAGCGACATGTGGCATGCACAAACACATGCATACAACGTGGAGGGCAGTGGCAAAGCCAAATGGCAGGAAGAAAGCCACTGCCTGATGTCACACTGGACACATGCGCAGATGCATTTTGGGGGGGGGGTTCCGGCCACAGCAAGCTGGCAAAGTCCGCCAGAAGGCACTCGAGCAATCTCTCGGAATCAAGGTTCAGAGCCGTCCAATGCTACGATTGTCAAAAAAGGCGATGCGGTAGCAGACATGACACGCAGTAATGATAAGCTGAATCTGATACCAGGAAATGCAGTGGGAACCGCCACGCCCGAAGGAATCCCACATGCGCAGATACATATAGTATACAGCCCACAGTGAGTGGAGCCAGGGCCGGCATTCGTGTGCCTAGGGGCCCTGTCATGTCCAACCTGAGCTTCCTGACAGAGGTGCACATGCACCACCGGGGAGGCCCGCTCTGTGGAAGAGGTGCCAATCACCACTATGCGAGCACGTTTGGTTTAGTTACAGTCTTTTATTAGGCATGCCCAGGTGTGCTCTCGAGAAGCTCTCGGATTAAGGGAAGCTATGTACACAGGGCGGCAGTGCCCCCACGGTACAAGCGTGTTCCACGGCAATGCCTGGAGGGCGTAAATCAACGGTGCCACGTGGTCCTGTCTCCTGCATATGTACCCTTTGGGGACCATGCCTACAGGCAAGAGGGTGTACAATGCAATTTGATGCGTGGCGTACTAAGCGCTGGCTGACCCGGCATCGCTGCTGATGGGTCCTTCAGACCCCATATCGCTGCCCCCTTCTGTGAAGGAGTCATTGTCTTCGTGGGAGAAGAGATCTTGGAACACTGAGTGCACCTGAATCCCCATCTCGGCGCATGTGTTCAACAGCGTTGAAAGGAAGCCGTCGGTAACCTCGTTGCTCGAGGAATTTGCCGTGACTGAGGCCATGTTCTCAAGAAAGGCTCTGCGCCAGTTTTCCAGTAGTTTAAGGTGCGTTGTGGGGAACACCACCATGCTGGGCAACGTGTTGGCAGGCCTTGGCTGATGCTTACTGAGACGAGGCTGCGTAATGAAGACATTATTGTCGGACACCTCATCAAAAACGCTCACATGGCTTGCTCCAACATCAAAAGTCTCATCCACCAGACAAACATGGCTCCATTTCTTGCCACCCCAGTGACAGTTGAGGATGAATTCCTCAATTTGCGTCTTTGCCAGTTGTGCTGCTTGAAGCATCAATCCAGGCAGTGGGCAGCGCAGAGAAAGACGAACCAGATCAGCACCATTGGCAGCAGCAAACTTCGAAAACTGTGTATGAACGTGGCCACTTGTATCCGAATGGACTCCATATGGTCCCAAAGCCATCACAATGACCAAGCGTTCGGAAACGGGAGCCTTCGCAAACGTTGGTTGGAAAGGCGGAAGCCCAGCAACTATGTCCACTATCGTAGTGACTTGCTTGCACGTGCGTTGTTGCATTGCCTTCAGGGGCTCCAACTCCAACTTGCTTCGCATATCCAACTTCGCCAGTTGTCTTTCTATCACCATCTTCTCGTGACCCAATTGACGGTTGGCCTTCTTCAATTGTGCAACGCGCATCTTCACTTCCTGAACGATTGCCTTCTTCTCCCTTGCAAACTCTGCTTGATGCTGCCGCAACCTTGATCGCTCCTTTGAGCACTCTTGAGCCAAATTGAGCAGGAAATCATTATCCTCCGCCTCATTGGCAAGGTCCAAACCCTCCATCTTCATGTAAGTCAAGCATTGGAGGGCCGTGGAGAAGAGCAACTTCTTCTGGTGGAATGCAATTTCGCCATTCTCAAATTTCTCCCAACGTGTTGCCGGCTCAGAATTGTCACCAAACCGTTTCAAATAATTGGCGGCTTGCCTTTGTTGCCGTCTTGCTAAATCTCCAATTCGCTTCTGCATCCAATTAGCAGGCAATTGGTCACGAATACCTCCCTCCGAGGGACGAAGGCTATCTTGACACCCTGTGGAATCACCGTCACATGACAATACGCCATCATCCACAAAACTTGATGTGAGTTCCTCACATGGATGATACAATGGTGTGGGGCGGCCTGGCTCCAAAACATGGCCATATCTGGTTGACCCTTGAAAACTATACGGATCATGCACCATTAGATCAGACTTCGCAGTAATGAGTGATGGCATGAAAGAGGACATCATGAACGACGACTCACTGGAAAAAGAAATAGACACTCAGAAAGTGACGAAGACATGCGGGCAACACGTGCATAACATGCACAAACCAAGTACAAAAGACCCTACTGCAGTGTGAGGAACACACCTTCGTTCACCTCTTGACCTTGCATGTTGCTGGGACCTCATTGCCCAGGCCGAGAGGTTTACTCAGGTATGTTGAGACCTATCCCTATCTCTACTGTCCCTCCCTGTCAACATCCCATGTCACCATGAGCATCCACTAGCATAGGCTAGGAAGGGACAACTACTCGTGTCCAAAGGGTAGAGACACGCTTTTTGATCACACCATTCAACCAACTCTTGTTTTTTCAACCTACTTGTGTTTGAGGTAAGGGATAACATGTTCGATCGCACCATTCAAACAGAAAGGGACAACATATTTGATCCCACCATTCAAAGAGAAAGGGACAACATGTTTGATCCCACCATTCAACCAAAAAACTACCATTTGGATTTTCGTACATCTCCTTCCAATGGTTTGCACACTTCTAATGGTTTGCGATGGGTGGTTCGAACAGGTTCGTATGGGTGGTTGCAACATTTTGGTACAGATTTCCTTATGAGTGCTTCAAATGGTTTGGGATGGGTGGTTTGCACATTCTTGTTTGAGCAACTTGGCAACCCAGCAGCCTGGCAACCCTTTATGAATGGGCGCATGCACAGGGCGCGCTTGATGAATCAACTCTCGTTGCGACATTCTTGCAAGGGGCACAACTCGGCTTGGAATAAATTCCTGTCTCTCAATGAATCACTGGGATTTGAAACTGAAACACGGTACTCTAGAAGGTCAAATTTCTTCTGCAATATGTTGCTTGCCATTAAAAAACTCTATAATGGACACTGCACTCAGATGTCATGATTTGCACCACAAAATTCAACAATACAATCTGCTGGCATAGGAATTTGGCCCAGTCCTAGTAGGGAACTCGACCTGGGACCATTCATCCTGCTGGCCTCAAAACAGGGCACCACGTGTTTGCCGAGCAATTTAACTTACTGCGGCCTACACGACGCTTGCTGAGAAAAATAGGGATTCCTGGGGGACGGGTAGATAATTCAGATCTAAGATAAGAAGCTGCATCCTTTACTAAAAACCTCAAATCTGTGGGGCTGTCATTTTTTTTGGGAATTTCTCGTTCCTAGGAAAACAACTTATCTTGGGTACCCCCTAGATTCTACTCCCTCGTATTGAATCAGGCTGGTTTTTAGGATCTGGACAATGTTCCCCACAGACATTCAGCAACAATCTAAGCTAAAATTGAGTGACCGTGCCTGGGTGAACTAAGGAGAATGACGCTCGGCGAATATCCCATGGCCCGTGAGAGAAGCCTTTACTACATGTAGGGGCTTCAACCAGCCATGTGGACTGTATAAACCTTAATGGGTAATGCTTAGATTTTTGCATGATGTCCTAAATGAGGCATCAGTGAGGGTTTGCGGTATGTTGCAAATTCTATTGCCTTCGGCAAGGCACCTCGAAGAGGGGAGAAGGACCACCATTGTTGAGTTGCTGAGGATGTAAAACTGCATGAGCAGGTTGTGCCAAAGCCCCCTTGGGAGCCCCCCACCCCCAACACCCAAATAGGGTGAAAACCACATAAAGAGGGGCTAAAACATGCTTTACATGGGATATTTGATCATTTTGGATGGTCAGAGTATCAAAAAAACCAGTTCCCCAAATTTCCATGTTTGAGCTGCCTAGGCTGGAAAACTGCATCCAAATTTCCATGTTTGAGCTGCCTAGGCTGGAAAACTGCATCAGCAGGTGGTGCCCCAGCCCACTTGGGAGCCCCCCCCCCCCCCACCCCCAACACCCAAATAGGGTGAAAACCACATTAAGAGGGGCTAAAACATCCTTTACATAGGATATTTGATACTTTTGGATGGTCAAAATATCACAAAAAAAATCTGTTTCAGAAATTTCCATTTTTGAGCTGCCGAGGCTGTAAAACTGCACCAGCAGGTTGTGCCCCGGCCCCCTTGGGACCCTCCCCTGGACCCAAATAGGGTGAAAAACACACAAAAAGTGTCTGAAACATGCTCTACATAGCATATTTCATCATTGTGAGCGGTCACAATATCAAAATTTTTGGCAAAGATTTCCCGTTTTTGACCTGTAGAGGGTGGAAAACTGCTTAGGCAGTTCGTGCACACACCAAACACCATTGAACCAAGAAGCTTTTGGGGGGGCCATGGCTCAGGCTAGATGGGCCCAATGGTCACTACGTGGGCCCCCATTGGTGCTCAAGTACCCGTATTGTCACCAAATGATCACCCAAACCCATCCTAGGGGCAACAGAAGGGTTTCGGAAAAAGTCGAAATGTGAAAAATTTTCAAGTGTCACTAAACGCCCTACGCAATAGCAATTTTGGGGCTTTTGGGGGACCCATGGCACGGGCTACATAGGCCTAGCAGCCACGACATGGGTCCCCACGTGTGCTCAAGTTCCCGTATTGTAACCAAATGATCACCCAGACCCATCCTAGGGGCAACGGAAGGGTTTTATGAAAAATCCAATTTCAAAAAACTTTCACGAGCCACTAAACAGCATGTCCAGTGTGAAAACGGTTCAGTCCTTAGTGGCAAGGGGCGGCTCAATCATGGTCGGTAACAGATACTGGATGCCCCCGCCCAGGCAATGTCAGCCAATGTTCCAAGTGTCAGCAAACAGCGGAGGACAACGAATCACAGGGGACCAAAAACACGTCTTTTTGTGGACAGTAAAAACACTGCATGGTGCCAATCTGAACAACCAATGTACAAAGAAGAGGTATTATGCAATGTCCCAAAGTAAGGGATGCCTCCAACTCAGGTGACCCACAACCCATTAAGCCGACAGGTCGGCAAAACGAGGCGGCAAAGTGCCACAAACCTAGTGATTCGGCAAAACAAATCGGCGAAGATAATAAACGCAACAATTTGGCAGACCGATTCGGCAAATTCGGCCAAATTCGGCCGCCGAATTGGGGGCGGGGTTGACATAGGGGGGGGGGGGGGCACTGGGGGTACCTGGAGTTGGGACCCAAGACCCCCGCTATGGGTTAGGGGGTCCATATACAAGAAAAAAGTTCTTTGGGACCCAGGTCCAAATACACACACAGCGGCCACAATACACAAAGAAGTTTTGACCCCCGCCCCAAAAAAAAAGTGTACCCAGGTGCGGGGGGGGGGGGGGGTAAGGGGGTCAAAATCCAAGAAATCATTGGGGGATCATTTTTGGTCCTAAAATGATGATTTTACAAGGGGTTAGACGTCATGGGATTATCCAGCCCACATGGTTTGTTGAAGCCTTTGTATGTAGAACGGGCAACTCCACCGCCATGGGATATTTGCTGAGTTCATTCTACTCCCTTCACCAGGGCATGGTCACTCCGCTTTTGCAAATGACCTCGAAGAGAGGTTGTTAGATCAAGCGCAGGCGCGAGCGTCGTATACCCCCCTTTTTGGGGGTCTTTCGCGTAGCATACCCCAATCAAAGCATGCCACAAGAGGACGAATGCACACAGGAATCGCATCAAAACATTGCTGGACTTCAACATTGTCACCTGCAAGACAAGCCTACAGCTGGAGCCCATTCCAGTGGCATGCCTACTCTGAGAGAGCAGAGGGTGTGCGGAGGGGGCAGAGGCTGCTGGCCAGACATACCCACTCTTTTCGGCCCAGGGCAGTAGCCCGTGCGGACATACACGCAGCATCATTGAATGTGCTTTATTCCACTCCTTCCTCTGCCAATGCGCATATACTGGAGCCCCCGCCCCCCTGGCAATCTCCCCCATTAGCGCGCTACGGTCTCCCGGGTGGGTGGGGCGGCGGTCGTCAAGTGACAGTCTCCCAAGGGGGTGGGGGGTTGCAAGGGTATTGCAAGGCATGGGGATAACGTCCGGTGACTCCGGAGACTTGGGTCGTCCGGTGACTCCGGAGACTTGGGTGATTCAACCACCACAGCCTCTAGCCTTGAGGGTTGAGCGCTCTCATGATCCATTGGAGTGACCCCACCAGGGCGTATGTACCCAATGTGGTACAACTGTGGCCCATTTGGTGAAGGGTCCATGACAGTGGCCAACACATGTGCACCAAGTGTGCGTGAGTGGTACCGTAAACGGTCACAGGCAGAAAACATCTTGCGTCTGAAATAGCAACATAACACACCCATACGGCACCTTTGGAGAGAGAATATCACAGAACACATGCAGGTGATTGATTTGAAGCAACGGGAAGCAATGCAAGGCCATGTGTAAGGCAGATGGGCAACACAAACCAGCGCAATAGATATTGACCAGAAAAACATGGAAGTGAGGGTCTCCCGTGGGGGGGGGGGGGGGGGTTGCACGGAGCATCATTGCATGCGCTTTACTCCACTCCTTCCTCTGTGTGCCATTTCGCATACACTGCTAAAAAAAAAATGGCAAAAAATTCGGCTTTGTGCAAGATACAAGTGCAAATGTGACACACCAGGTGTGATCCTCGCACAGTACAATGCAGCCTATCAACAAATCCGATCACCAAATCAGGTGCTGACAGGCTCGTTTCAGTGCCATTCACCTGTCACTTGAGCACCAACTGCCTTTGGTTACCCGCAATGCTGCCACCTAAGACAGAGAGCAATGGTCAGCTCTCACTGACTGAATGCCCCTGCCATAGGCACTTTCAGCCTTGAGTCCAATGATGTGTGTCCTTCATGAAAGCGGCAATCCACTATGTACAATGGGGAAGTTCTTGCACTGCGTGCGCACTGCGTGGGCAGTGCGTGCATACTGCGCACGCAGAGGCTGGGATACTCACCCAAGTAATACAGTTGGTGGTGACCGTATTATTTCCTCAGAATCCATTTCAGAAAAATGAACAATCCAAAAATATTTGACTATTTATGGAAGCACTTTTCCTTTATAGGAAACCAAGGGCACAGGATCAATGTTCTACCACCAAAAGGTAGCTAGGGTGCGAGTATTTGCCGACATCCAAAACTTCGCACTGTGTGCGCACTGCGTGCATGGCATTCCCCATCACACTAGCAGCAAAGACGGTCATCCTCGGCACTCCTCTGCCCTTAGAGGGTGACTGCAGGGCCCCTGTGTGTATGTGATTTGGGAGCTGTGTAACCAGACATCCATGACCCCCTAGGGACAGTGTCAAATGAGGGGCAGAAAAGGCGAAAATCACAGTGCAGAAAAAACAGGTATTGGGTGAAAAAGGAATATAGTGAGACCAGGAAAAGCAGCGTAAGCGAGAGGCACTAACATCAGTGCTCAGTGCTCAGAACCGTCAGAACTGGCGGCCCAAGAGATTGTAGATGCCGTGTTGGAGTTACCCCCATCCTCTGCTTCCTCTCCAGAGTCAAAACTCGGATCAGACATATATTCCAAAATGATAGTGCGAGGACTGGCATCCGCCTGAGCAGAGTGTAGCTGCCACCCAAGGGGCGGCGGGGGGGGGGGGTGGGGATGGGCCCCAACAAAGCTGCCGATGTGCTGCTATGGCATCCGAAATCGCTAAATTATCACTTGAAATAGCGAAGTTGAGACACCCAGTGGCACACCAGGAGCAGAGCTGTCGCCGGCAGACAACAATGTGCAAGTCCTCTGCCACGTCCCGACACTGTGCTCTGAACGTGCAGGCCCTTCTACCATGTATCACAGGACATCTGCTCTGCCCGCTCTTCTGGGGCCGGGCGACCAACCCAAGAACCGGCGGTGATGGCGCATGGGGCAGGGCTGGGCAAATGACCCTCGCTGTGGAGAACAGCTGTGCGGTGTACCAGGGGAGGGCAGTCAAGTCATAGTTCCAATTTGCACACCACTGGGGCTGCAACCCTGTGTGTATGCAATGTTCCTCAAGACACACCATGTTGAGCCATAGGTGTTCAGTCAATTGGGGATGTGTGTTCCAGCTGTTTGGAAGTTTGCGTAGCGAATCGGCAAAAATCCCTGAAACCAAACGAATCAGCAGAACATAGCGATGAAATGCACAACATATCGGCAAGGCCGGCCGAACTGCCACGCCCGAAGGCATCCCGCATGCACAGATAAATATAATAAAATAAATTTTTTTTTTAACTCGTGACCGAAGTTCCACCAAGTGTCCATTGAGAGTACACATAGCAGGTCATGGGTCAGTGACAGGGCCGACTTTGGGTATGGGTTTGGTATGACCTACCCTCACCAAGACGGCTGCGGCAGGGTGGCGGGAGGAACGAGTCCTGCGCCTTGCCCCACCCCTGTCGCCCCGTTTGCACGGGTATGCGCGTCCTCCCGGACCTCTCGGGGTGTTACAATCCAGTCAAGACTATGACATCGCCCATGTCCTCCAGCGGGATTTCCATATCCTAGAGATCACTAGGAACCTCCGGCGTCTGTGTCCTCCGTTTCTTGTGTGTCTCGGGTGGGTTCTCGTCCCGCAAGCGCTTCATGCGCTGTGCGGTGGCCCCTCGGATGTCCCATCGGGGGTCCGACAAAGTCGTCCGCCGTAAGGCCGTAAGGGTCACCGCTTGCACTTGGGACATATGCCGCCATTCGGATGCTTCTTCCGCTTGGATGCCGGTGGACAGCGAAACATGTGCCTGCTCCCAACACGAGGATGCCACGGCGAGCTTGCGCGACACCGTGGACCGCGCCTCGAGGAGTACAGCCGTTCGCCACCGGCGGAAGCGTAGTCGGCGAGAATCCGCCATCCAGGACAAGTGATAGACCGCCTGTTGCGCTTCTACATACCACCGCGTCGTGTGTTCCTTGTAGAGGAAGTACGCTTGCCGGCACAAGTGCTCGTGGTGGTGTGCCAAGAAGAGGGACTTCTGTGTGACGGCTTGCCGGGCGAGTGCCTGCGCCACCTCTTCCAGGCAGAGTCGTGCGGCCTGCATTTGGGCGTGTAGCATGACCCACCTGGCCTGTTCCAAGAAGGGTCCGGCATGAATTTCACGAGACTCGCGCGGCGGTGAGGCCGGAGCCTGTGCCGGTGGCGGCGACGGTTCTCTGGGCCGTTTGCGCGGCGGTGCTACATGGTGGTGCCGGGCCATGGCCTCCAAGACCCACGTGCGCTCGGCAGTGGTGACCGCTTGTGTCAATTGCCACCGAAGTTCCTCCACCGTGGGCGCAGTATCTGTGAAACGTGGCTCTGATCGCGGCGGGATCGACAGTACGCCTCTCACGTGGTTCCAAATGTTGCGGGCCGTAGGTTTAGCTACCTGCGGCAGGGCCCCAGCAACAGGTGGGACGATGTGCGTGGGCCGCTTATTGCTGACGAAAGTTGGGGCGTGCTGCAGCTTGTCAACGACCCACGCCTGCAATCGCTGGAATACGTGGAAGTGCCATGTGGCAGCTACCACCCTCCAGTGCGCCTGGACTGGAAGGAAGGATCGTTGAAGGGAGTGTGGGAACTGCAAGCGGGTGCACATGCGCAGTTCGTCTGCAGACGCCGTCTGTCGCCACTTGGTTGCCTCCGGTTTCCATGTCTCCCATGCGTCGGTCCAAATGTCCCAAAACCGGGATTCGGAGGGGCATGACAAGAGGCACTCCTGCACTGCAAGGCCATGGCGCTGTCCACACCGTGGGCACAGCACCGGCCCGGTTTCCCAGGGTGCCCCATACCCCGGCAATCGCAGTGTCCCCCACAGCCATGGACCCCACTTATCTCGGTTGACCGCGCGCAAAGGCAGCCATGACGTCCAATGCGCCTCGGGTACCAGCTTCTGGGGGCGTGATTTGATGATCCACTTACGGGCAGGGGACGGCATTACATGGCTGTTCAAGAGGATATCCGCGGGTGATGTGCTGCCCAGACCACGGCAAGGGTGCATGGTACTGCCCGCTCGGGCTGCGAGGTCGGCCAATTCGTTGCCAATCCTGTCCTGATAATCTTGCAAACTATGCGCCTTTTTAGTGTCCCGATGCCCACGTGCCCAACGTACTTGGAGTGCCTTGGTGGAGATAAGCTGGTACGCTGCGTCGTGCAAATCATAGTCGGACGATTGTGGGCTGGTTGGCTTGGAGACGCATCGAGCCGCAGCCTGGTTGTCAAGTACGATGGAGTCCCCCGGTTGGGCTAGGCACGCCGCGATCCATACGCCGTACATTTCTGCCCTATAAATTGTCTGCGGGCCCGGTACTCTCGCCTGGATGCGCATAGGTCCGTTGACCACCCCTGTGCCAGCACGCCCTTCCAACAGGCTGCCGTCACTGTACCACGTCGACCCCGTGGGTTGCCCCTGTTGGTGCCAGGCACAGCCTGACTGCTCAACGTTGGGTTGCACGGGACTAGTGCCGCTCTTTATATAATTATTATTATTTTCATACTATTATTTATTATAATAAAATAAATATAATACATACCCCACAGTGAGTGGAGCCAGGCCGGCACCCTAGTGCCTAGGGGCCCTGTCATGTCCAACCTGCGCTTACTGACACAGGTGCATGGGTGGGGGTTAGATTTTTGCATGATGTCCTAAATGAGGCATCAGTGAGGGTTTGCGGTATGTTGCAAATTCTATTGCCTTCGGCAAGGCACCTCGAAGAGGGGAGAAGGACCACCATTGTTGAGTTGCCGAGGATGTAAAACTGCATGAGCAGGTTGTGCCAAAGCCCCCTTGGGAGCCCCCCACCCCCAACACCCAAATAGGGTGAAAACCACATAAAGAGGGGCTAAAACATGCTTTACATGGGATATTTGATCATTTTGGATGGTCAGAGTATCAAAAAAACCAGTTCCCCAAATTTCCATGTTTGAGCTGCCTAGGCTGGAAAACTGCATCCAAATTTCCATGTTTGAGCTGCCTAGGCTGGAAAACTGCATCAGCAGGTGGTGCCCCAGCCCACTTGGGAGCCCCCCCCCCCCCACCCCCAACACCCAAATAGGGTGAAAACCACATTAAGAGGGGCTAAAACATCCTTTACATAGGATATTTGATACTTTTGGATGGTCAAAATATCAAAAAAAAAATCTGTTTCAGAAATTTCCATTTTTGAGCTGCCGAGGCTGTAAAACTGCACCAGCAGGTTGTGCCCCGGCCCCCTTGGGACCCTCCCCTGGACCCAAATAGGGTGAAAAACACACAAAAAGTGTCTGAAACATGCTCTACATAGCATATTTCATCATTGTGAGCGGTCACAATATCAAAATTTTTGGCAAAGATTTCCCATTTTTGACCTGTAGAGGGTGGAAAACTGCTTAGGCAGTTCGTGCACACACCAAACACCATTGAACCACGAAATTTTGGGGGGGCCATGGCTCAGGCTAGATGGGCCCAATGGTCACTACGTGGGCCCCCATTGGTGCTCAAGTACCCGTATTGTCACCAAATGATCACCCAAACCCATCCTAGGGGCAACAGAAGGGTTTCGGAAAAAGTCGAAATGTGAAAAATTTTCAAGTATCACTAAACGCCCTACGCAATAGCAATTTTGGGGCTTTTGGGGGACCCATGGCACGGGCTACATAGGCCTAGCAGCCACGACATGGGTCCCCACGTGTGCTCAAGTTCCCGTATTGTCACCAAATGATCCCCCAAACCCATCCTAGGGGCAACGAAAGGGTTTTATGAAAAATCCAATTTCAAAAAACTTTCACGAGCCACTAAACAGCATGTCCAGTGTGAAAACGGTTCAGTCCTCAGTGGCAAGGGGCGGCTCATTCATGGTCGGTAACAGATACTGGATGCCCCCGCCCAGGCAATTCCAGCCAATGTTCCAAGTGTCAGCAAACAATCATATGGGCGGGGGGGGGGGGGGTGACTGGGGGTACCTGGAGTTGGGACCCAAGACCCCCGCTATGGGTTAGGGGGTCCATATACAAGAAAAAAGTTCTTTGGGACCCAGGTCCAAATACACACACAGCGGCCACAAAACACAAAGAAGTTTTGACCCCCGCCCCAAAAAAAAAGTGTACCCAGGTGCGGGGGGGGGGGGGGGGTAAGGGGGTCAAAATCCAAGAAATCATTGGGGGATCATTTTTGGTCCTAAAATGATGATTTTACAAGGGGTTAGACGTCATGGGATTATCCAGCCCACATGGTTTGTTGAAGCCTTTGCATGTAGAACGGGCAACTCCACCGCCATGGGATATTTGCTGAGTTCATTCTACTCCCTTCACCAGGGCATGGTCACTCCGCTTTTGCAAATGACCTCGAAGAGAGGTTGTTAGATCAAGCGCAGGCGCGAGCGTCGTATACCCCCCTTTTTGGGGGTCTTTCGCGTAGCATACCCCAATCAAAGCATGCCACAAGAGGACGAATGCACACAGGAATCGCATCAAAACATTGCTGGACTTCAACATTGTCACCTGCAAGACAAGCCTACAGCTGGAGCCCATTCCAGTGGCATGCCTACCCCCCCCGCCCCTTGTCGTTCCCCACCCCAGGGAAGACGGTCCCCCACCACCCCCTGGGGGACGGTCACCAAGTGACGGTCCCCCACCCCCCCCCCCCCCCCGGGGAACCGCACTACCACCGTACACACACATTTGCAGGCACAGAAATTGCAGCATAAAACTACTCCTTGACCGGCTCGGTGTAAAATTTCTTGGTCCTGCTCCACTTCACCTTGAACTCTTGCACATGCTCTTCACTTTCCACTGGAATGCTTTGGGCCGCACTCTTGGGTGGTGGTTTTGCCTGCTTGGTAGGAGGCTTGGCAGGCGCAAGCAGATTTCTGGGAACCCATTTCCCTTCGGGAATGTCCCTTGTAAAGTACAATTTGTTCCCAAAACTGTGTCCCATACCCCATACACCACAGGCACTCTTCACCCACACAACCTCCGTGTCAGAATTCAGGTCACTATCATCAGCTGTCACATTTGTCCGGTCCCAGGGGGAAACATGGTTGTGCTTTCAAGTTCCATTTCAGCCAAAGTAAGCAAAATGTCCCGCCATGAGTGCAAGGGATACAAGTGGCAGTGCCCCACAACACAGTCACCCACACAACAACACAATGAGCCGCAACGAAAATTTTTGGGTTGGCCAAGTGACGGTCCCCCCACCCCCCCTTGGGAACGACAAGGGGTGGGGAACAACAAGGTCTCACAACGGGGGGGGGGGGTTGCAAGGGTATTGCAAGGCATGGGGATAACGTCCGGTGACTCCGGAGACTTGGGTGATTCAACCACCACAGTTTCTAGCCTTGAGGGTTGAGCCCTCATGATCCATTGGAGTGACCCCACCAGGGCGTATGTACCCAATGTGGTACAACTGTGGCCCATTTGGTGAAGGGTCCATGACAGTGGCCAACACATGTGCACCAAGTGTGCGTGAGTGGTACCGTAAACGGTCACAGGCAGAAAACATCTTGCGTCTGAAATATCAACATAACACACCCATACGGCAGCTTTGGAGAGAGAATATCACAGAACACATGCAGGTGATTGATTTGAAGCAACGGGAAGCAATGCAAGGCCATGTGTAAGGCAGATGGGCAACACAAACCAGCGCAATAGATATTGACCAGAAAAACATGGAAGTGAGGGTCTCCCGGGGGGGAGGGGGGGGGTAACACGCAGCATCATTGCATGCGCTTTACTCCACTCCTTCCTCTGTATGCCATTTCGCATACACTGCTAAAAAAAAAAGAATGGCAAAAAATTCGGCTTTGTGCAAGATACAAGTGCAAATGTGACACACCAGGTGTGATCCTCGCACAGTACAATGCAGCCTATCAACAAATCCGATCACCAAATCAGGTGCTGACAGGCTCGTTTCAGTGCCATTCACCTGTCACTTGAGCACCAACTGCCTTTGGTTACCCGCAATGCTGCCACCTAAGACAGAGAGCAATGGTCAGCTCTCACTGACTGAATGCCCCTGCCATAGGCACTTTCAGCCTTGAGTCCAATGATGTGTGTCCTTCATGAAAGCGGCAATCCACTATGTACAATGGGGAAGTTCTTGCACTGCGTGCGCACTGCGTGGGCAGTGCGTGCATACTGCGCACGCAGAGGCTGGGATACTCACCCAAGTAATACAGTTGGTGGTGACCGTATTATTTCCTCAGAATCCATTTCAGAAAAATGAACAATCCAAAAATATTTGACTATTTATGGAAGCACTTTTCCTTTATAGGAAACAAAGGGCACAGGATCAATGTTCTACCACCAAAAGGTAGCTAGGGTGCGAGTATTTGCCGACATCCAAAACTTCGCACTGCGTGCGCACTGCGTGCATGGCATTCCCCATCACACTAGCAGCAAAGACGGTCATCCTCAGCACTCCTCTGCCCTTAGAGGGTGACTGCAGGGCCCCTGTGCGTATGTGATGTGGGAGCTGTGTAACCAGGCATCCATGACCACCTAGGGACAGTGTCAAATGAGGGGCAGAAAAGGCGAAAATCACAGTGCAGAAAAAACAGGTATTGGGTG
Organism: Eutreptiella sp. 'Long Island Sound 2002'; assembly: GCA_964036045.1. Lineage (NCBI taxonomy): Eukaryota > Euglenozoa > Euglenophyceae > Eutreptiales > Eutreptiaceae > Eutreptiella > Eutreptiella sp. 'Long Island Sound 2002'. Next base: position 144,532,081 of record OZ038378.1, read on the forward strand.
AAAAAGGAATATAGTGAGACCAGGAAAAGCAGCGTAAGCGAGAGGCACTAACATCAGTGCTCAGTGCTCAGAACCGTCAGAACTGGCGGCCCAAGAGATTGTAGATGCCGTGTTGGAGTTACCCCCATCCTCTGCTTCCTCTCCAGAGTCAAAACTCGGATCAGACATATATTCCAAAATGATAGTGTGAGGAATGGCATCCGCCTGAGCAGAGTTTAGCTGCCACCCAAGGGGCAGGGGGGGGGGATGGGCCCCAACAAAGCTGCCGATGTGCTGCTATGGCATCCGAAATCGCTAAATTATCACTTGAAATCGCTAAATTATCACTTGAAATAGCAAAATTATCACTTGAAATAGCGAAGTTGAGACACCCAGTGGCACACCAGGAGCGGAGCTGTCGCCGGCAGACAACAATGTGCAAGTCCTCTGCCACGTCCCGACACTGTGCTCTGAACGTGCAGGCCCTTCTACCATGTATCACAGGACATCTGCTCTGCCCGCTCTTCCGGGGCCGGTCGACCAACCCAAGAACCGGCGGTGGTGGTGCATGGGGCAGGGCTGGGCAAACGACCCTCGCTGTGGAGAACAGCTGTGCGGTGTACCAGGGGAGGGCAGTCCAGTCATAGTTCCAATTTGCACACCACTGGGGCTGCAACCCTGTGTGTATGCAATGTTCCTCAAGACACACCATGTTGAGCCATAGGTGTTCAGTCAATTGGGGATGTGTGTTCCAGCTGTTTGGAAGTTTGCGGAGCGAATCGGCAAAAATCCCTGAAATCAAACGAATCAGCAGAACAAAGCGATGAAATGCAGAACATATCGGCAAGGCCAGCCGAACTGCCACGCCCGAAGGCATCCCGCATGCACAGATAAATATAATAAAATAAATATAATACATACCCCACAGTGAGTGGAGCCAGGCCGGCACCCTAGTACCTAGGGGCCCTGTCATGTCGAACCTGCGCTTACTGACACAGGTGCATAGGTGGGGGCCCATACTACCTCCAGCTGGCATACATGCTGCTTATTGAGGGGCAGGGAGGCGGTCAGGAGGCGCCAGTCCCCAGTGGAGCAGCTGGGGGGGTAGATGCAGGGGTGCATGGGCGAGAGGTGGTGTACCCCCCCACCCTTGTAATTCCTGCGGTGACATACAAACATCGCACAAATGGCCCCCCAGAGGAGTTGCAAGCGACATGTGGCACGCACAAACACATGCATACAACGTGGAGGGCAGTGGTAAAGCCAAATGGCAGGAAGAAAGCCACTGCCTGATGTCACACTGGACACATGCGCAGATGCATTTTGGGGGGGTTCCGGCCACAGCAAGCTGGCAAAGTCCGCTCACCAGAATCTCTCGGAATCAAGGTTCAGAGCCGTCCAATGCTATGATTATCGCACAAAGCGATGTGGTAGCGGACATGACACGCAGTAATGATAAGCTGAATCTGATACCAGGAAATGCAGGGGGAACTGCCACGCCCGAAGGCATCCCACATGCGCAGATACATATAGTATACAGCCCACAGTGAGTGGAGCCAGGGCCGGCATTCTTGTGCCTAGGGGCCCGGTCATGTCCAACCTGAGCTTCCTGACAGAGGTGCGCATGCACCATCGGGGAGGCATCGGGGGGGCCCGCTCTGTGGAAGAGGTGCCAATCACCACTATGTGAGCACGTTTAGTTTAGTTACAGTCTTTTATTAGGCATGCCCAGGTGTGCTCTCGAGAAGCTCTCGGATTAAGGGAAGCTATGTACACAGGGCGGCAGTGCCCCCACGGTACAATCGTGTTCCACGGCAATGCCTGGAGGGCGTAAATCAACGGTGCCACGTGGTCCTGTCTCCTGCACATGTACCCTTTGGGGACCATGCCTACAGTCAAGAGGGTGTACAATTCAATTTGATGCGTGGCGTACTAAGCGCTGGCTGACCCGGCATCGCTGCTGATGGGTCCTTCAGACCCCATATCGCTGCCCCCTTCTGTGAAGGAGTCATTGTCTTCGTGGGAGAAGAGATCTTGGAACACTGAGTGCACCTGAATCCCCATCTCGGCGCATGTGTTCAACAGCACTGAAAGGAAGCCGTCGGTAACCTCGTTGCTCGAGGGATTTGCCGTGACTGAGGCCATGTTCTCAAGAAAGGCTCTGCGCCAGTTTCCAGTAGTTTAAGGTGCGTTGTGGGGAACACCACCATGCTGGGCAACGTGTTGGCAGGCCTTGGCTGATGCTTACTGAGACGAGGCTGCGTAATGAAGACATTATTGTCGGACACCTCATCAAAAACGCTCACATGGCTTGCTCCAATATCAAAAGTCTCGTCCACCAGACAAACATGGCTCCATTTCTTGCCACCCCAGTGACAGTTGAGGATGAATTCCTCAATTTGCGTCTTTGCCAGTTGTGCTGCTTGAAGCATCAATCCAGGCAGTGGGCAGCGCAGAGAAAGACGAACCAGATCAGCACCATTGGCAGCAGCAAACTTCCAAAACTGTGTATGAACGTGGCCACTTGTATCTGAATGGACTCCATATGGTCCCAAAGCCATCACAATGACCAAGCGTTCGGAAAGCGGAGCCTTCGCAAACGTAGGTTGGAAAGGCGGAAGTCCAGCAACTATGTCCACTATCGTAGTGACTTGCTTGCACGTGCGTTGTTGCATTGCCTTCAGGGGCTCCAACTCCAACTTACATCGCATATCCAACTTCGCCAGTTGTCTTTCTATCACCATCTTCTCGTGACCCAATTGACGGTTGGCCTTCTTCAATTGTGCAACGCGCATCTTCACTTCCTGAACGATTGCCTTCTTCTCCCTTGCAAACTCTGCTTGATGCTGCCGCAACCTTGATCGCTCCTTTGAGCACTCTTGAGCCAAATTGAGCAGGAAATCATTATCCTCCGCCTCATTGGCAAGGTCCAAACCCTCCATCTTCATGTAAGTCAAGCATTGGAGGGCCGTGGAGAAGAGCAACTTCTTCTGGTGGAATGCAATTTCGCCATTCTCAAATTTCTCCCAATGTGTTGCCGGCTCAGAATTGTCACCAAACCGTTTCAAATAATTGGCGGCTTGCCTTTGTTGCCGTCTTGCTAAATCTCCAATTCGCTTCTGCATCCAATTAGCAGGCAATTGGTCACAAATACCTCCCTCCAAGGGACGAAGGCTATCTTGACACCCTGTGGAATCATCGTCACATGGCAATACGCCATCATCCACAAAACTTGATGTGAGTTCCTCACATGGATGACACGATGGTGTGGGGCGGCCTGGCTCCAAAACATGGCCATATCCGGTTAACCCTTGAAAACTATACGGATCATGCACCATTAGATCAGACTTCGCAGTAATGAGTGATGGCATGAAGGAGGACATTGTGAACGACGACTCACTGGAAAAAAAATAGACACTCAGAAAGTGACGAAAACATGCGGGCAACACGTGCATAACATGCACAAACCAAGTACAAAAGACCCTACTGCAGTGTGAGGAACACACCTTCGTTCACCTCTTGACCTTGCATGTTGCTGGGACCTCATTGCCCAGGCCGAGAGGTTTACTCAGGTATGTTGAGACCTATCCCTATCTCTACTGTCCCTCCCTGTCAACATCCCATGTCACCATGGGCATCCACTAGCATAGGCTAGGAAGGGACAACTACTCGTGTCCAAAGGGTAGAGACACGCTTTTTGATCACACCATTCAACCAACTCTTGTTTTTTCAACCTACTTGTGTTTGAGGTAAGGGATAACATGTTCGATCGCACCAGTCAACCACCTCTTGCTATTTCAACCTCCTTGTGTTCGAAGGAAGGAAGCGACCATTCAACAACCTCTTCTTTTTTCAACCTACTGGTGTTCAAAAGAAGAAAGGGACAACAGGTTCAATTGCACCATTCAAAAAATTCAATCACGCCATTCGGCCATGTTCGATTGCACCATTCAAACAGAAAGGGACAACATATTTGATCCCACCATTCAAAGAGAAAGGGACAACATGTTCGATCCCACCATTCAACCAAGAAAAGACCATTTGGATTTTCGTACATCTCCTTCCAATGGTTTGCACACTTCTAATGGTTTGCGATGGGTGGTTCGAACAGGTTCGTATGGGTGGTTGCAACATTTTCGTGCAGATTTCCTTATGAGTGCTTCAAATGGATTGTGATGGGTGGTTCGCACATTCTGGTTTGAGCAACTTGGCAACCCAGCACAGAACTTGGGGCACAGTACAATGTATCACCAAGACCGGCGATGCCGGCGATAGAATGCTGACCCTGCCCTCCAAGAGAGCCATGGCTGCCCGCATATAAAGCGGACGCAGTCCCAGCGCACCGCGGTCAACGGACGAGACTGACACTACACAAGTACCTGGGAACGAAAAAGTCACCCCCTCAACATGTTAGACTGCCGCCACCTGAGACGGTGATCATGCTGGACCCAACCACACGCAACCATGGTACCCAATAAAGGGCGGGGTGCAGCATGCAACCCCCCCAAACAAAACGAGACACGGTTGGGGTCCGGTGGGCGGACGGCCGAGCCCAGAAGCGGTGCGGCCGCCGTGGGTGGGTGGGCGGGAAAAGACAGAAAATCTGCCTAAGAAAGGAAGCGCAAACAAAAGTTGAAACGAGGTTCAACTAGTGTTTGCAAAGGCGGAGCACAAGAACACTGCACAGAACTTGGGTATTCATTCTCCGCCGCAACCCTCCCTGCCCCCCCCCCCCCAGCCCTAGCCACGCACTGGTGCCATCAGGAACCCGCTGGGCATAGCGCCGCTGGGGAACCTGAAGGGTTGAATCTGAGTCCTAAAACCCCTCTGATTCCTAACCCCCCCCCCCCAACCCATAAAACTCCCCATGGGCCTTAGGGCCGGCACCGCAAGTCAAGACAGCCAAAGCGACGGGCGATACGGGCTGTATGCTCCCGGACCCACACACGGTGATGGCGACACAGCGGCAACAGCATCGGATCCGTCAGCGCCGAGTAGGGCTGCAGGTGGGCGCCCGGCTGCTCTGCAGCCAAACGGCCACGGCGCCGGGCGCAACTCGGCCAAGCCGAGGCTCACTCAGCAACTCAGCAACGAACCAAGATCCATAACACCGGCCTTAGGGCCAACACTGCAGGTAGCCAGATGGGGCTTTGGCTCAACAAAGTGCTTACGTTGGCGGTGCTGGTGCCGCGACCGTCATTGCTGTTGGTCCCGTTGCTATCAACGCCAGTGCTTGAAGCATCCACGACTTTAGAGGGCGTGTGGATCGCGTCGCGCATCGAGAGGGTGGCGGCGAGCAACATCTGCGCCAGTCCTTCAGCGCTGTCGCTGCCAGTGCCGCTGATCATGTTCCCGCTGTTGCCAATGCCAGTGCTCGAAGTTCCACGCCTGCAGATTGTGATGGCGATACAGAGGGAAAACCACTGCTGCTGCCGCGGCTGCCAGAGCTGCTGGTGTTGCTGGTGCCAGTTTCACCGCTGCTGGTCCCGCTGCCGCCAACATCGGGTGTTGATGCTCCTACCACTGCACATGGTGACGGCGATAGAGAGGCAACACCACTGTTGCCGCCGCTGCTGCAGAGCTGCCACCGCGGGTGCTGGTGCTGCCAGTGTCACTGCCCCGGCGGCGGTGGTGAAGGACCCGACCGAGCGCAGCGTCAAACCGTCGTGCGCAAGCGCCTCCAGCGCAGGGGCCCTCTGCAGCGACGCAAGCAGGCCGCACTGCACGCACTGCACCGCAGCGTCGAGCCCGTTGTTGAGCTCCTGCAGGTCCGTTGTCGAGAAGGCCTGGGCGTGCGTGTCCACCTCCGTCTTGAAGGCCGCCACCGACTGCGCCACAACCTCCGTCGTGCCGTTGGCCGTGAGCTGCAAGACTGCCACAATGTCTGCGACCAGCGTGGTGACCTCGGAGGAGCGGCTTGAGCCGCAGAACCATGTCCACAGCGCACTCGACATTGTGCACGACCGCCGGCAGCAGCGCCGGGCCCCGCCCCGCGTCCGCCAGGGCCTTGACCTCGGCGATGGCGGTGGTCAGGCCCACGAGCACCGCACTCTCCACGGTGGCCAGGCCGCGGTCAACCAGCCCCTTCTCAACCCCCGCGATCTGCTTCATGCGGTCCAAAAAGGAGCCGCAGCACCCGCTTGTCGCCTCAGCATGCTGACCCGCCGGCACCGGCCCTCGGGCCCATGGGGAGAGGAGAGAACACTACCCCCCCCCCCCTACAAATTAAAGACAGAAAAACTGCCTAAGAAAGGAAGCGCAAACAAAAGTTGAAACGAGGTTCAACTAGTGGTTTGAGCAACTTGGCAACCCAGCAGCCTGGCAACCCTTTATGAATGGGCGCATGTAGAAGGTGTGTTTGATGAATCAACTCTCGTTGCGACAACCTTGCAAGGGGCACAACTCGGCTCGGAATAAATTCCTGTCTCTCAATGAATCACTGGGGTTTGAAACTGAAACACGGTACTCTAGAAGGTCAAATTTCTTCTGCAATATGTTGCGTGCCATTAAAACCTCTAAAATGGACACTGCACTCAAATGTCATGATTTGCACCACAAAATTCAACAATACAATCTGCTGGCATAGGAATTTGGCCCAGTCCTAGTAGGGAACTCGACCTGGGACTGACCATTCATCCCGCTGGCCTCAAAACAGAGCACCACGTGTTTGCCGAGCAATTTAACTTACTGCGGCCTACACGACGCTTGCTGAGAAAAATAGGGATTCCTAGGGGACGGGTAGATAATTCAGATCTAAGATAAGAAGCTGCATCCTTTACTAAAAACCTCAAATCTGTGGGGCTGTCATTTTTTTTGGGAATTTCTCGTTCCTAGGAAAACAACTTATCTTGGGTACCCCCTGGATTCTACTCCCTCGTATTGAATCAGGCTGGTTTTTAGGATCTGGACAATGTTCCCCACAGACATTCGGCAACAATCTAAGCTAAAATTGAGTGACCATGCCTGGGTGAACTAAGGAGAATGACGCTCGGCGAATATCCCATGGCCCGTGAGAGAAGCCTTTACCACATGCAGGGGCTTCAACCAGCCATGTGGACTGTATAAACCTTAATGGGTAATGCGTAGATGTTTGCATGATGTCCTAAATGAGGCATCAGTGAGGGTTTGCGGTATGTTGCATAGTCTATTGCCTTCGGCAAGGCACCTCGAAGAGGGGAGAAGGACCACCATTGTTGAGTTGCCGAGGCTGTAAAACTGCATGAGCAGGTTGTGCCCAAGCCCCCTTGGGAGCCCCCCCCCCCCCCGCCTACACCCAAATAGGGTGAAAACCACATAAAGGGGGAACGTTTGCCCGGCGCGCTACTTTTGTATTAACTATCCCGACTTCAGCCCGAGATTTACCCTCTCATGGAGAAGCCCCCCAAGTAGACCACATTGCACTGCACACCTTCCCTACAAAGCACGTGGCAAAATAAAGCAATATCTGTGACTTCAACCACTCCAACTGTCATTTGTAGTGTAATTAACAAACAACATTGGTCCCACAAGTGTGGGTGTCAATACATTCATTACAATAGTGCTCCTTACACTCATCACAAACTGCGACGGTGGAGCGCCTTTGGCAACACAAAACACACACTTCCGCCTCATCCTCTGCCTCATCTTGCGTGGCGGCCGAGTTGCTTTGGTCAGTCCAAACGTGAGGCGGGACATGCTCCCATGGTCCGTAGGGGGGGTGACGGACTTGCCTCCGGATGCAAAACTGAGTGAAATGCAACAAAATGCGGACTGACTGGTGCAACTCATTGGGGCCGCCACGCCAGATGTTCCTAACCAAACCCCAATGCCACAACCGAGCAAACAGCTGCTCAATGCGTGCCCTGTACCACCCATGGACATCATTGTAACCTTGTTGGCGGGCTGTCAAAGTGCCATTCTTTCTTCCAATGAACCATGATGCACCATGATGCACCACGCAACAAAGCGTGGATTCAAAGATTGTCCCGGTCTCCTCAATAGCACCGGACGGTTGGGGCCCAAAAGAGGGCGGAAATGCTACATCACCCCTGCATTCTCGGGGGTCCCCTACAAAGGGAACAAAATCGGAAGTCAAAACCTATGCCGGGGGTCACCATGATGCACCACGCAACGAAGCGTGGATTCAAAGATTGTCCCGGTTTCCTCAATAGCACCGGACGGTTGGGGCCCAAAAGAGGGAGGAAATGCTACATCACCCCTGCATTCTCGGGGGTCCCCAACAAAGGGGGACAAAATCAGAACTCAAAACCTCCGCTAGGGGTCACCATGATGCCCCTAGGGGCCCCTAGTATCTCAAAGTATGGGTCTCTAGTACGGCCAGACGCCCAAATAGTTGCACTGCGGGCGCACTGCGCTTGAGGCGCCCCCTAAGTGCGCCCCCTTAGCGCACCCCCTAAAAGGTCACCGGTGGGGCACGGGTCCAAAAAGATGCCCGGCGCGCGCCCGGCACGCGCCCGGCGCGCTAACGTTCCCCCAAAGAGGGGCTAAAACATGCTTTACATGGGATATTTGATCATTTTGGATGGTCATAGTATCAAAAAAACCAGTTTCCCTAATTTCCATGTTTGAGCTGCCTAGGCTGGAAAAATGCATCAGCAAGTTGTGCCCCAGCCCACTTGGGAAGCCCCCCACCCCCCCGCCCACCCACCCCCAACACCCAAATAGGGTGAAAACCACATAAAGAGGGGCTAAAACATCCTTTACATGGGATATTTGATGCTTTTGGATGGTCAAAATATAAAAAAAAATCTGTTTCAGAAATTTCCATTTTTGAGCTGCCGAGGCTGTAAAACTGCACCAGCAGGTTGCGCCCCGGCCCCCTTGGGACCCCCCCCCCCACACCCAAATAGGGTGAAAAACACACAAAAAGTGTCTGAAACATGCTCTACATATCATATCATTGTGAGTGGTCACAATATCAAATTTTTTGGCAAAGATTTCCCGTTTTTGACCTGTAGAGGGTGGAAAACTGCTTAGGCAGTTCGTGCACACACCAAACGCCATCGAACCACGAAGCTTTTGGGGGGGGCATGACTCAGGCTAGATGGGCCCAGTGGTCACTACGTGGGCCCCCATTGGTGCTCAAGTACCCGTATTGTCACCAAATGATCACCCAAACCCATCCTAGGGGCAACAAAAGGGTTTTGGAAAAAGTCGAAGTGTGAAAATTTTTCAAGCGCCTCTACACAGCCTACGCAACAGCAATTTTGGGGCTTTCGGAGGACCCATGGCACGGGCTACATAGGCCTAGCGGCCACGACATGGGTCCCCACGTGTGCTCAAGTTCCCGTATTGTCACCAAATGATCACCCAAACCCATCCTAGGGGCAACGGAAGGGTTTTATGAAAAATCCAATTTCAAAAAAATTTCACAAGCCACTAAACAGCATGTCCAGTGTGAAAACGGTTCAGTCCTCAGTGGCAAGGGGTCATATGAGGGGGGGCGACTGGGGGTACCTGGAGTTGGGACCCAGGACCCCCGCTATGGGTTAGGGGGTCTATATACAAGAAAAAAGTTCTTCAGGACCCAGGTCCAAATAAACACACAGCGGCCACAATACACAAAGAAGTTTTGACCCCCCCCCAAAAAAAGGGGTACCCAGGTGCAGGGGGGTAAGGGGGTCAAAATCCAAAATCATTGGGGGATCATTTTTGGTCCTAAAATGATGATTTTACAAGGGGTTAGACGTCAGAAACCATACATTGGGGTATGCTATGCGAACGACCCCCAAAAAGGGGGGGGTATACGATGCTCGCGCCTGCGCTTGATCTAACAACCTCTCTTCGAGGTGATTTGCAAAAGTGGAGTGACCATGCCCAGGTGAAGAGAGGAGAATGAACTCGGCGAATATCCCATGGCGGTAGAGTTGCCCGTTCTACCCCCCCCCCCCCCTTGCAAACTTTCGGGTTAGCACGCGACGGTCTCCCGGGTGGGGGGGGGAGACGGTCGCCAAGTGACGGTATCCCGGGGGGGGGGGTCGGAGATTGCAAGGGTATTTCAAGGCAAACTATGGTACCCTCCACTGATGCAAGCAAAGAGAACACGTGTGAAGCGACTTTCGCGTTGATGCCAATGTGCTTCATCCAACACAAATGTTATTGAGGATCCAAAGGAACGGTAAAGAACTTACGAGAATAACACACTGTACCGAATGTGGCAAAACTGCGGCCCATTTGGCGAAGGCCCCACAACAGTGGCCAACACATGCGCACCAAGTGTGTGTGAGTGGTACCGTACATGGTCACCGGGAGAAAACATCTTGGGTCTGAAGTAGCAACACAACAGACCCATACAACGCCTTTGGAGAGAGAATATCACAGAACACACACAGGTGCTTGATTTGAAGTAATGGGAAAGCAATGCAAGGCCATGCGTAAAGCAGATGGGCAACACAAACCAGCACAATACTAGAAAAACATGGAAATGACGGTCTCCTAGGTGGGGGGGGGGGTTGCAAGGGGGGGGGGGGTACATGCAAAGGAATCAACAGACCATGTGGGCCGGATAATCCCAAATGGGTTCTGAGATACCGCGCGCATCTCTGACTCCTCATATAGACAAAAACAAATGACACAAACAACCGACACAAAAAACTGACACCAATAAATGACCAATAGGACATTCAGCAACAATCCATGTATTATCCATTCAAGATTATTGAGGTCACATGGCTGAATGAAGCCCCTACGGGGCCATGGGAGTGTCATTCTCCTCGGTTCACTATGGTATGGTCACTGAGCTTTTGAGGGTTTGGCGCCACAGCTTAGCAGCACAATTGCCAACAAGTTTGGCAGGGTTTTTGGCAGGGCTGGAGGGGAAGATGGGTCTTACGTCATAGCACTGGAGCACTCATATGTGATGCACCGGCAATCTACACAACGCTCTGAGAGGCCCTGAATGTGGGTAAGCACAATGGTGCCGTCTGAACCATTGAAACTTAACAATAACACAAGCCAGGTACGTGTTGGCTACATCAACATTGAGCAGATGTGTATCTGACATATTCGGTATCCTGGTGGTCAGTGTATGCACGGCACTGTTGAGCGCTGCTGGTTCAAATCCTGTTGCGAAAAATTTTATGACCTGCCTTGCAGTGGTCAACCTGATGGAAGCATTGTTTTTCCCTGCAAAAACAAAGCATGCCACAAGAGGACGAATGCACACAGGAATCGCATCAAAACATTGCTGGACTTCAACATTGTCACCTGCAAGCCAAGCCTACAGCTGGAGCCCATTCCAGTGGCATGCCTACTCTGAGAGAGCAGAGGGTGTGCGGAGGGGGCAGAGGCTGCTGGCCAGACATACCCACTCTTTTCGGCCCAGGGCAGTAGCCCGTGCGGACATACACGCAGCATCATTGAATGTGCTTTATTCCACTCCTTCCTCTGAGTGCCAATGCGTATATACTGGAGCCCCCGCCCCCCTGGCAATCTCCCCCGTTAGCGCGCTACGGTCTCCCGGGTGGGTGGGGCGGCGGTCGTCAAGTGACAGTCTCCCAAGGGGGTGGGGGGTTGCAAGGGTATTGCAAGGCATGGGGATAACGTCCGGTGACTCCGGAGACTTGGGTCGTCCGGTGACTCCGGAGACTTGGGTGATTCAACCACCACAGCCTCTAGCCTTGAGAGTTGAGCGCTCTCATGATCCATTGGAGTGACCCCACCAGGGCGTATGTACCCAATGTGGTACAACTGTGGCCCATTTGGTGAAGGGTCCATGACAGTGGCCAACACATGTGCACCAAGTGTGCGTGAGTGGTACCGTAAACGGTCACAGGCAGAAAACATCTTGCGTCTGAAGTAGCAACATAACACACCCATACGGCACCTTTGGAGAGAGAATATCACAGAACACATGCAGGTGATTGATTTGAAGCAACGGGAAGCAATGCAGGGCCATGTGTAAGGCAGATGGGCAACACAAACCAGCGCAATAGATATTGACCCGAAAAACATGGAAGTGAGGGTCTCCCGTGGGGGGGGGGGGGATAACACACAGCATCATTGCATGCGCTTTACTCCACTCCTTCCTTTGTGTGCCATTTCGCATACACTGCTAAAAAAAAAAAGAATGGCAAAAAAACTCGGCTTTGTGCAAGATACAAGTGCAAATGTGACACACCAGGTGTGATCCTCGCACAGTACAATGCAGCCTATCAACAAATCCGATCACCAAATCAGGTGCTGACAGGCTCGTTTCAGTGCCATTCACCTGTCACTTGAGCACCAACTGCCTTTGGTTACCCGCAATGCTGCCGCCTAAGACAGAGAGCAATGGTCAGCTCTCACTGACTGAATGCCCCTGCCATAGGCACTTTCAGCCTTGAGTCCAATGATGTGTGTCCTTCATGAAAGCGGCAATCCACTATGTACAATGGGGAAGTTCTTGCACTGTGTGCGCACTGCGTGGGTAGTGCGTGCATACTGCGCACGCAGAGGCTGGGATACTCACCCAAGTAATACAGTTGGTGATGACCGTATTATTTCCTCAGAATCCATTTCAGAAAAATGAACAATCCAAAAATATTTGACTATTTATGGAAGCACTTTTCCTTTATAGGAAACCAAGGGCACGTGATCAATGCTTTACCACCAAAAGGTAGCTAGGGTGCGAGTATTTGCCGACATCCAAGACTTCGCACTGCGTGCATGGCATTCCCCATCACACTAGCAGCAAAGACGGTCATCCTCAGCACTCCTCTGCCCTTAGAGGGTGACTGCAGGGCCCCTGTGCGTATGTGATGTGGGAGCTGTGTAACCAGGCATCTATGACCCCCTAGGGACAGTGTCAAATGAGGGGCAGAAAAGGCGAAAATCACAGTGCAGAAAAAACAGGTATTGGGTGAAAAAGGAATATAGTGAGACCAGGAAAAGCAGCGTAAGCGAGAGGCACTAACATCAGTGCTCAGTGCTCAGAACCGTCAGAACTGGCGGCCCAAGAGATTGTAGATGCCGTGTTGGAGTTACCCCCATCCTCTGCTTCCTCTCCAGAGTCAAAACTCGGATCAGACATATATTCCAAAATGATAGTGCGAGGACTGGCATCCGCCTGAGCAGAGTGTAGCTGCCACCCAAGGGGCAGGGGGGGGGGATGGGCCCCAACAAAGCTGCCGATGTGCTGCTGTGGCATCCGAAGTCGCTAAATTATCACTTGAAATCGCTACGTTATCACTTGAAATAGCAAAATTATCACTTGAAATAGCGAAGTTTGCGGAGCGAATCGGCAAAAATCCCTGAAACCAAACGAATCAGCAGAACAAAGCGATGAAATGCAGAACATATCGGCAAGGCCGGCCGAACTGCCACGCCCGAAGGCATCCCGCATGCACAGATAAATATAATAAAATAAATATAATACATAATAATATAATACATACCCCACAGTGAGTGGAGCCAGGCCGGCACCCTAGTACCTAGGGGCCCTGTCATGTCGAACCTGCGCTTACTGACACAGGTGCATGGGTGGGGGCCCATACTACCTCCAGCTGGCATACATGCTGCCTATTGAGGGGCAGGGAGGCGGTCAGGAGGCGCCAGTCCCAAGCGGAGCAGCTGGGGGGGTAGATGCAGGGGTGCATGGGCGAGAGGTGGTGTACCCCCCCACCCTTGTAATTCCTGCGGTGACATACAAACATCGCACAAATGCCCCCCAGAGGAGTTGCAAGCGACATGTGGCATGCACAAACACATGCATACAACGTGGAGGGCAGTGGCAAAGCCAAATGGCAGGAAGAAAGCCACTGCCTGATGTCACACTGGACACATGCGCAGATGCATTTTTTTTGGGGGGGTTCCGGCCACAGCAAGCTGGCAAAGTCCGCTCACCAGAAGGCACTCGAGCAATCTCTCGGAATCAAGGTTCAGAGCCGTCCAATGCTATGATTATCGCACAAAGCGATGCGGTAGCAGACATGACACGCAGTAATGATAAGCTGAATCAGATACCAGGAAATGCAGTACACTACACTATTAAGATGCACCCGTATGGCTACCGGCAACTGATGAGATTTTGCACTCTGCACAATGGTTATGCACCCGTATTGCTACCGGAAACTGATGAGATTACGCACCCTGCACAATTATTATGCACCCGTATGGCTACCGGAAACTGATGAGATTATGCACCCTGCACAATTATTATGCACCCATATGGCTACCGGAAGGTGATGAGATTATGCACCCTACAGTATCATTATGCACCCGTATCGCTACCGGCAACTGATGAGATTATGCACTCTGCACAATGGTTATGCACCCGTATGGCTACCGAAAACTGATGAGATTACGCACCCTGCACATTTATTATGCACCCGTATGGCTACCGGAAAGTGATGAGATTATGCACCCTGCACAATTATTATGCACCCGTATGGCTACCGGAAGGTGATGAGATTATGCACCCTACAGTATCATTATGCACCCGTATCGCTACCGGCAACTGATGAGATTATGCACTCTGCACAATGGTTATGCACCCGTATGGCTACCGGAAAGTGATGAGATTATGCACCCTGCACAATTATTATGCACCCGTATTGCTACCGGAAACTGATGAGATTATGCACCCTGCACAATTATTATGCACCCGTATGGCTACTGGAAGGTGATGAGATTATGCACTGGGGGAACTGCCACGCCCGAAGGCATCCCACATGCGCAGATACATATAGTATACAGCCCACAGTGAGTGGAGCCAGGGCCGGCATTCTTGTGCCTAGGGGCCCAGTCATGTCCAACCTGAGCTTCCTGACAGAGGTGCACATGCACCACCAGGGAGGCCCGCTCTGTGGAAGAGGTGCCAATCACCACTATGTGAGCACGTTTAGTTTAGTTACAGTCTTTTATTGGGCATGCCCAGGTGTGCTCTCGAGAAGCTCTCGGATTAAGGGAAGCTATGTACACAGGGCGGCAGTGCCCCCACGGTACAAGCGTGTTCCACGGCAATGCCTGGAGGGCGTAAATCAACGGTGCCACGTGGTCCTGTCTCCTGCACATGTACCCTTTGGGGACCGCGCCTACAGGCAAGAGGGTGTACAATTCAATTTGATGCGTGGCGTACTAAGCGCTGGCTGACCCGGCATCGCTGCTGATGGGTCCTTCAGACCCCATATCGCTGCCCCCTTCTGTGAAGGAGTCATTGTCTTCGTGGGAGAAGAGATCTTGGAACACTGAGTGCACCTGAATCCCCATCTCGGCGCATGTGTTCAACAGCACTGAAAGGAAGCCGTCGGTAACCTCGTTGCTCGAGGAATTTGCCGTGACTGAGGCCATGTTCTCAAGAAAGGCTCTGCGCCAGTTTTCCAGTAGTTTAAGGTGCGTTGTGGGGAACACCACCATGCTGGGCAACGTGTTGGCAGGCCTTGGCTGATGCTTACTGAGACGAGGCTGCGTAATGAAGACATTATTGTCGGACACCTCATCAAAAACACTCACATGGCTTGCTCCAACATCAAAAGTCTCATCCACCAGACAAACATGGCTCCATTTCTTGCCACCCCAGTGACAGTTGAGGATGAATTCCTCAATTTGCGTCTTTGCCAGTTGTGCTGCTTGAAGCATCAATCCAGGCAGTGGGCAGCGCAGAGAAAGACGAACCAGATCAGCACCATTGGCAGCAGCAAACTTCGAAAACTGTGTATGAACGTGGCCACTTGTATCTGAATGGACTCCATATGGTCCCAAAGCCATCACAATGACCAAGCGTTCGGAAACGGGAGCCTTCGCAAACGTAGGTTGGAAAGGCGGAAGTCCAGCAACTATGTCCACTATCGTAGTGACTTGCTTGCACGTGCGTTGTTGCATTGCCTTCAGGGGCTCCAACTCCAACTTACATCGCACATCCAACTTCGCCAGTTGTCTTTCTATCACCATCTTCTCGTGACCCAATTGACGGTTGGCCTTCTTCAATTGTGCAACGCGCATCTTCACTTCCTGAACGATTGCCTTCTTCTCCCTTGCAAACTCTGCTTGATGCTGCCGCAACCTTGATCGCTCCTTTGAGCACTCTTGAGCCAAATTGAGCAGGAAATCATTATCCTCCGCCTCATTGGCAAGGTCCAAACCCTCCATCTTCATGTAAGTCAAGCATTGGAGGGCCGTGGAGAAGAGCAACTTCTTCTGGTGGAATGCAATTTCGCCATTCTCAAATTTCTCCCAATGTGTTGCCGGCTCAGAATTGTCACCAAACCGTTTCAAATAATTGGCGGCTTGCCTTTGTTGCCGTCTTGCTAAATCTCCAATTCGCTTCTGCATCCAATTCGCAGGCAATTGGTCACGAATACCTCCCTCCAAGGGACGAAGGCTATCTTGACACCCTGTGGAATCATCGTCACATGACAATACGCCATCATCATCCACAAAACTTGATGTGAGTTCCTCACATGGATGACACGATGGTGTGGGGCGGCCTGGCTCCAAAACATGGCCATATCCGGTTAACCCTTGAAAACTATACGGATCATGCACCATTAGATCAGACTTCGCAGTAATGAGTGATGGCATGAAGGAGGACATTGTGAACGACGACTCACTGGAAAAAAAATAGACACTCAGAAAGTGACGAAAACATGCGGGCAACACGTGCATAACATGCACAAACCAAGTACAAAAGACCCTACTGCAGTGTGAGGAACACACCTTCGTTCACCTCTTGACCTTGCATGTTGCTGGGACCTCATTGCCCAGGCCGAGAGGTTTACTCAGGTATGTTGAGACCTATCCCTATCTCTACTGTCCCTCCCTGTCAACATCCCATGTCACCATGGGCATCCACTAGCATAGGCTAGGAAGGGACAACTACTCGTGTCCAAAGGGTAGAGACACGCTTTTTGATCACACCATTCAACCAACTCTTGTTTTTTCAACCTACTTGTGTTTGAGGTAAGGGATAACATGTTCGATCGCACCAGTCAACCACCTCTTGCTATTTCAACCTCCTTGTGTTCGAAGGAAGGAAGCGACCATTCAACAACCTCTTCTTTTTTCAACCTACTGGTGTTCAAAAGAAGAAAGGGACAACAGGTTCAATTGCACCATTCAAAAAATTCAATCACGCCATTCGGCCATGTTCGATTGCACCATTCAAACAGAAAGGGACAACATATTTGATCCCACCATTCAAAGAGAAAGGGACAACATGTTCGATCCCACCATTCAACCAAGAAAAGACCATTTGGATTTTCGTACATCTCCTTCCAATGGTTTGCACACTTCTAATGGTTTGCGATGGGTGGTTCGAACAGGTTCGTATGGGTGGTTGCAACATTTTCGTGCAGATTTCCTTATGAGTGCTTCAAATGGATTGTGATGGGTGGTTCGCACATTCTGGTTTGAGCAACTTGGCAACCCAGCAGCCTGGCAACCCTTTATGAATGGGCGCATGTAGAAGGTGTGTTTGATGAATCAACTCTCGTTGCGACAACCTTGCAAGGGGCACAACTCGGCTCGGAATAAATTCCTGTCTCTCAATGAATCACTGGGGTTTGAAACTGAAACACGGTACTCTAGAAGGTCAAATTTCTTCTGCAATATGTTGCGTGCCATTAAAACCTCTAAAATGGACACTGCACTCAGATGTCATGATTTGCACCACAAAATTCAACAATACAATCTGCTGGCATAGGAATTTGGCCCAGTCCTAGTAGGGAACTCGACCTGGGACTGACCATTCATCCCGCTGGCCTCAAAACAGAGCACCACGTGTTTGCCGAGCAATTTAACTTACTGCGGCCTACACGACGCTTGCTGAGAAAAATAGGGATTCCTAGGGGACGGGTAGATAATTCAGATCTAAGATAAGAAGCTGCATCCTTTACTAAAAACCTCAAATCTGTGGGGCTGTCATTTTTTTTTGGGAATTTCTCGTTCCTAGGAAAACAACTTATCTTGGGTACCCCCTGGATTCTACTCCCTCGTATTGAATCAGGCTGGTTTTTAGGATCTGGACAATGTTCCCCACAGACATTCGGCAACAATCTAAGCTAAAATTGAGTGACCATGCCTGGGTGAACTAAGGAGAATGACGCTCGGCGAATATCCCATGGCCCGTGAGAGAAGCCTTTACCACATGCAGGGGCTTCAACCAGCCATGTGGACTGTATAAACCTTAATGGGTAATGCGTAGATGTTTGCATGATGTCCTAAATGAGGCATCAGTGAGGGTTTGCGGTATGTTGCATAGTCTATTGCCTTCGGCAAGGCACCTCGAAGAGGGGAGAAGGACCACCATTGTTGAGTTGCCGAGGCTGTAAAACTGCATGAGCAGGTTGTGCCCAAGCCCCCTTGGGAGCCCCCCCCCCGCCTACACCCAAATAGGGTGAAAACCACATAAAGAGGGGCTAAAACATGCTTTACATGGGATATTTGATCATTTTGGATGGTCATAGTATCAAAAAAACCAGTTTCCCAAATTTCCATGTTTGAGCTGCCTAGGCTGGAAAAATGCATCAGCAAGTTGTGCCCTAGCCCACTTGGGAGCCCCCCGCCCACCCACCCCCAAAACCCAAATAGGGTGAAAACCACATAAAGAGGGGCTAAAACATCCTTTACATAGGATATTTGATACTTTTGGATGGTCAAAATATCAAAAAAATCTGTTTCAGAAATTTCCATTTTTGAGCTGCCGAGGCTGTAAAACTGCACCAGCAGGTTGCGCCCCGGCCCCCTTGGGACCCCCCCCCCCACACCCAAATAGGGTGAAAAACACACAAAAAGTGTCTGAAACATGCTCTACATATCATATCATTGTGAGTGGTCACAATATCAAATTTTGTTGCAAAGATTTCCCATTTTTGACCTGTAGAGGGTGGAAAACTGCTTAGGCAGTTCGTTCACACACCAAACGCCATCGAACCACGAAGCTTTTGGGGGGGCCATGATTCAGGCTAGATGGGCCCAGTGGTCACTACGTGGGTCCCCATTGGTGCTCAAGTACCCGTATTGTCACCAAATGATCACCCAAACCCATCCTAGGGGCAACAGAAGGGTTTTGGAAAAAGTCGAAGTGTGAAAAATTTTCAAGCGTCTCTACACAGCCTACGCAACAGCAATTTTGGGGCTTTCGGAGGACCCATGGCACAGGCTACATAGGCCGCTATTGTCACCAAATGATCACCCAAACCCATCCTAGGGGCAACGGAAGGGTTTTATGAAAAATCCAATTTCAAAAAAATTTCACAAGCCACTAAACAGCATGTCCGGTGTGAAAACGGTCCAGTCCTCAGTGGCAAGGGGTCATATGAGGGGGGGCGACTTGGGGTACCTGGAGTTGGGACCCAAGACCCCCGCTATGGGTTAGGGGGTCTATATACAAGAAAAAAGTTCTTCAGGACCCAGGTCCAAATAAACACACAGCGGCCACAATACACAAAGAAGTTTTGACCCCCCCCCAAAAAAAGGGGTACCCAGGTGCAGGGGGGTAAGGGGGTCAAAATCCAAAATCATTGGGGGATCATTTTTGGTCCTAAAATGATGATTTTACAAGGGGTTAGACGTCAGAAACCATACATTGGGGTATGCTATGCGAACGACCCCCCAAAAGGGGGGGGTATACGATGCCCGCGCCTGCGCTTGATCTAACAACCTCTCTTCGAGGTGATTTGCAAAAGTGGAGTGACCATGCCCAGGTGAAGAGAGGAGAATGAACTCGGCGAATATCCCATGGCGGTAGAGTTGCCCGTTCTACCCCCGCCCCCCTTGCAAACTTTCGGGTTAGCGCGCGACGGTCTCCCGGGTGGGGGGGGGAGACGGTCGCCAAGTGACGGTCTCCCGGGGGGGGGGGTCGGAGATTGCAAGGGTATTTCAAGGCAAACTATGGTACCCTCCACTGATGCAAGCAAAGAGAACACGTGTGAAGCGACTTTCGCGTTGATGCCAATGTGCTTCATCCAACACAAATGTTATTGAGGATCCAAAGGAACGGTAAAGAACTTACGAGAATAACACACTGTACCGAATGTGGCAAAACTGCGGCCCATTTGGCGAAGGCCCCACAACAGTGGCCAACACATGCGCACCAAGTGTGTGTGAGTGGTACCGTACATGGTCACCGGGAGAAAACATCTTGGGTCTGAAGTAGCAACACAACACACCCATACAACGCCTTTGGAGAGAGAATATCACAGAACACACACAGGTGCTTGATTTGAAGTAATGGGAAAGCAATGCAAGGCCATGCGTAAAGCAGATGGGCAACACAAACCAGCACAATACATGTTAACTAGAAAAACATGGAAATGACGGTCTCCCAGGTGGGGGGGGGGGATTGCAAGGGGGGGGGGATTGCAAGGGGGGGGGGGGTACATGCAAAGGAATCAACAGACCATGTGGGCCGGATAATCCCAAATGGGTTCTGAGATACCGCGCGCATCTCTGACTCCTCATATAGACAAAAACAAATGACACAAACAACCGACACAAAAAACTGACACCAATAAATGACCAATAGGACATTCAGCAACAATCTATGTATTATCCATTCAAGATTATTGAGGTCACATGGCTGAATGAAGCCCCAACGGGGCCATGGGAGTGTCATTCTCCTCGGTTCACTATGGTATGGTCACTGAGCTTTTCAGGGTTTGGCGCCACAGCTTAGCAGCACAATTGCCAACACGTTTGGCAGGGTTCAGGGCTAGAGGGGAAGATGGGTCTTACGTCATAGCACTGGAGCACTCATATGTGATGCACCGGCAATCTACACAACGCTCTGAGAGGCCCTGAATGTGGGTAAGCACAATGGTGCCGTCTGAACCATTGAAACTTAACAATAACACAAGCCAGGTACGTGTTGGCTACATCAACATTGAGCAGATGTGTATCTGACATATTCGGTATCCTGGTGGTCAGTGTATGCACGGCACTGTTGAGCGCTGCTGGTTCAAATCCTGTTGCGAAAAATTTTATGACCTGCCTTGCAGTGGTCAACCTGATGGAAGCATTGTTTTTCCCTGCAAAAACAAAGCATGCCACAAGAGGACGAATGCACACAGGAATCGCATCAAAACATTGCTGGACTTCAACATTGTCACCTGCAAGCCAAGCCTACAGCTGGAGCCCATTCCAGTGGCATGCCTACTCTGAGAGAGCAGAGGGTGTGCGGAGGGGGCAGAGGCTGCTGGCCAGACATACCCACTCTTTTCGACCCAGGGCAGTAGCCCGTGCGGACATACACGCAGCATCATTGAATGTGCTTTATTCCACTCCTTCCTCTGCCAATGCGCATATACTGGAGCCCCCGCCCCCCTGGCAATCTCCCCCGTTAGCGCGCTACGGTCTCCCGGGTGGGTGGGGCGGCGGTCGTCAAGTGACAGTCTCCC
This sequence comes from Eutreptiella sp. 'Long Island Sound 2002', assembly GCA_964036045.1. Classification (NCBI taxonomy): domain Eukaryota; phylum Euglenozoa; class Euglenophyceae; order Eutreptiales; family Eutreptiaceae; genus Eutreptiella; species Eutreptiella sp. 'Long Island Sound 2002'. The sequence goes on from OZ038378.1 coordinate 144,553,371, forward strand.
AAGGGGGTGGGGGGTTGCAAGGGTATTGCAAGGCATGGGGATAACGTCCGGTGACTCCGGAGACTTGGGTCGTCCGGTGACTCCGGAGACTTGGGTGATTCAACCACCACAGCCTCTAGCCTTGAGGGTTGAGCGCTCTCATGATCCATTGGAGTGACCCCACCAGGGCGTATGTACCCAATGTGGTACAACTGTGGCCCATTTGGTGAAGGGTCCATGACAGTGGCCAACACATGTGCACCAAGTGTGCGTGAGTGGTACCGTAAACGGTCACAGGCAGAAAACATCTTGCGTCTGAAATAGCAACATAACACACCCATACGGCAGCTTTGGAGAGAGAATATCACAGAACACACGCAGGTGATTGATTTGAAGCAACGGGAAGCAATGCAGGGCCATGTGTAAGGCAGATGGGCAACACAAACCAGCGCAATAGATATTGACCCGAAAAACATGGAAGTGAGGGTCTCCCGTGGGGGGGGGGGGGATAACACGCAGCATCATTGCATGCGCTTTACTCCACTCCTTCCTCTGTGTGCCATTTCGCATACACTGCTAAAAAAAAAGAATGGCAAAAAAATTCGGCTTTGTGCAAGATACAAGTGCAAATGTGACACACCAGGTGTGATCCTCGCACAGTACAATGCAGCCTATCAACAAATCCGATCACCAAATCAGGTGCTGACAGGCTCGTTTCAGTGCCATTCACCTGTCACTTGAGCACCAACTGCCTTTGGTTACCCGCAATGCTGCCACCTAAGACAGAGAGCAATGGTCAGCTCTCACTGACTGAATGCCCCTGCCATAGGCACTTTCAGCCTTGAGTCCAATGATGTGTGTCCTTCATGAAAGCGGCAATCCACTATGTACAATGGGGAAGTTCTTGCACTGTGTGCGCACTGCGTGGGCAGTGCGTGCATACTGCGCACGCAGAGGCTGGGATACTCACCCAAGTAATACAGTTGGTGGTGACCGTATTATTTCCTCAGAATCCATTTCAGAAAAATGAACAATCCAAAAATATTTGACTATTTATGGAAGCACTTTTCCTTTATAGGAAACCAAGGGCACGTGATCAATGCTTTACCACCAAAAGATAGCGAGGGTGCGAGTATTTGCCGACATCCAAAACTTCGCACTGCGTGCGCACTGCGTGCATGGCATTCCCCATCACACTAGCAGCAAAGACGGTCATCCTCAGCACTCCTCTGCCCTTAGAGGGTGACTGCAGGGCCCCTGTGCGTATGTGATTTGGGAGCTGTGTAACCAGGCATCCATGACCCCCTAGGGACAGTGTCAAATGAGGGGCAGAAAAGGCGAAAATCACAGTGCAGAAAAAACAGGTATTGGGTGAAAAAGGAATATAGTGAGACCAGGAAAAGCAGCGTAAGCGAGAGGCACTAACATCAGTGCTCAGTGCTCAGAACCGTCAGAACTGGCGGCCCAAGAGATTGTAGATGCCGTGCTGGAGTTACCCCCATCCTCTGCTTCCTCTCCAGAGTCAAAACTCGGATCAGACATATATTCCAAAATGGTAGTGCGAGGACTGGCATCCGCCTGAGCAGAGTGTAGCTGCCACCCAAGGGGCAGGGAGGGGGGATGGGCACCAACAAAGCTGCCGATGTGCTGCTGTGGCATCCGAAGTCGCTAAATTATCACTTGAAATAGCGAAGTTGAGACACCCAGTGGCACACCAGGAGCAGAGCTGTCGCCGGCAGACAACAATGTGCAAGTCCTCTGCCACGTCCCGACACTGTGCTCTGAACGTGCAGGCCCTTCTACCATGTATCACAGGACATCTGCTCTGCCCGCTCTTCCGGGGCCGGGCGACCAACCCAAGAACCGGCGGTGGTGGTGCATGGGGCAGGGCTGTGCGGTGTACCAGGGGAGGGCAGTCCAGTCATAGTTCCAATGTGCACACCACTGGGGCTGCAACCCTGTGTGTATGCAATGTGCCTCAAGACACACCATGTTGAGCCATAGGTGTTCAGTCAATTGGGGATGTGTGTTCCAGCTGTTTGGAAGTTTGCGGAGCGAATCGGCAAAATCCCTGAAATCAAACGAATCAGCAGAACAAAGCGATGAAATGCAGAACATATCGGCAAGGCCGGCCGAACTGCCACGCCCGAAGGCATCCCGCATGCACAGATAAATATAATAAAATAAATATAATACATAATAATATAATACATACCCCACAGTGAGTGGAGCCAGGCCGGCACCCTAGTACCTAGGGGCCCTGTCATGTCGAACCTGCGCTTACTGACACAGGTGCATGGGTGGGGGCCCATACTACCTCCAGCTGGCATACATGCTGCCTATTGAGGGGCAGGGAGGCGGTCAGGAGGCGCCAGTCCCCAGTGGAGCAGCTGGGGGGGTAGATGCAGGGGTGCATGGGCGAGAGGTGGTGTACCCCCCCACCCTTGTAATTCCTGCGGTGACATACAAACATCGCACAAATGCCCCCCAGAGGAGTTGCAAGCGACATGTGGCATGCACAAACACATGCATACAACGTGGAGGGCAGTGGCAAAGCCAAATGGCAGGAAGAAAGCCACTGCCTGATGTCACACTGGACACATGCGCAGATGCATTTTTTTTGGGGGGGTTCCGGCCACAGCAAGCTGGCAAAGTCCGCTCACCAGAAGGCACTCGAGCAATCTCTCGGAATCAAGGTTCAGAGCCGTCCAATGCTATGATTATCGCACAAAGCGATGCGGTAGCAGACATGACACGCAGTAATGATAAGCTGAATCAGATACCAGGAAATGCAGTACACTACACTATTAAGATGCACCCGTATGGCTACCGGCAACTGATGAGATTTTGCACTCTGCACAATGGTTATGCACCCGTATTGCTACCGGAAACTGATGAGATTACGCACCCTGCACAATTATTATGCACCCGTATGGCTACCGGAAGGTGATGAGATTATGCACTCTGCACAATGGTTATGCACCCGTATGGCTACCGAAAACTGATGAGATTACGCACCCTGCACATTTATTATGCACCCGTATGGCTACCGGAAAGTGATGAGATTATGCACCCTGCACAATTATTATGCACCCGTATGGCTACCGGAAGGTGATGAGATTATGAACCCTACAGTATTATTATGCACCCGTATCGCTACCGGCAACTGATGAGATTATGCACTCTGCACAATGGTTATGCACCCGTATCGCTACCGGAAAGTGATGAGATTATGCACCCTGCACAATTATTATGCACCCGTATTGCTACCGGAAACTGATGAGATTATGCACCCTGCACAATTATTATGCACCCGTATGGCTACTGGAAGGTGATGAGATTATGCACTGGGGGAACTGCCACGCCCGAAGGCATCCCACATGCGCAGATACATATAGTATACAGCCCACAGTGAGTGGAGCCAGGGCCGGCATTCTTGTGCCTAGGGGCCCTGTCATGGCTTCCTGACAAAGGTGCACATGCACCACCGGAGAAACCCGCTCTGTGGAAGAGGTGCCAATCACCACTATGTGAGCACGTTTGGTTTAGTTGCAGTCTTTTATTAGGCATGCCCAGGTGTGCTCTCGAGAAGCTCTCGGATTAAGGGAAGCTATGTACACAGGGCGGCAGTGCCCCCACGGTACAAGCGTGTTCCACGGCAATGCCTGGAGGGCGTAAATCAACGGTGCCACGTGGTCCTGTCTCCTGCATATGTACCCTTTGGGGACCATGCCTACAGGCAAGAGGGTGTACAATGCAATTTGATGCGTGGCGTACTAAGCGCTGGCTGACCCGGCATCGCTGCTGATGGGTCCTTCAGACCCCATATCGCTGCCCCCTTCTGTGAAGGAGTCATTGTCTTCGTGCGAGAAGAGATCTTGGAACACTGAGTGCACCTGAATCCCCATCTCGGCGCATGTGTTCAACAGCGTTGAAAGGAAGCCGTCGGTAACCTCGTTGCTCGAGGAATTTGCCGTGACTGAGGCCATGTTCTCAAGAAAGGCTCTGCGCCAGTTTTCCAGTAGTTTAAGGTGCGTTGTGGGGAACACCACCATGCTGGGCAACGTGTTGGCAGGCCTTGGCTGATGCTTACTGAGACGAGGCTGCGTAATGAAGACATTATTGTCGGACACCTTATCAAAAACGCTCACATGGCTTGCTCCAACATCAAAAGTCTCGTCCACCAGACAAACATGGCTCCATTTCTTGCCACCCCAGTGACAGTTGAGGATGAATTCCTCAATTTGCGTCTTTGCCAGTTGTGCTGCTTGAAGCATCAATCCAGGCAGTGGGCAGCGCAGAGAAAGACGAACCAGATCAGCACCATTGGCAGCAGCAAACTTCGAAAACTGTGTATGAACGTGGCCACTTGTATCTGAATGGACTCCATATGGTCCCAAAGCCATCACAATGACCAAGCGTTCGGAAACGGGAGCCTTCGCAAACGTAGGTTGGAAAGGCGGAAGTCCAGCAACTATGTCCACTATCGTAGTGACTTGCTTGCACGTGCGTTGTTGCATTGCCTTCAGGGGCTCCAACTCCAACTTACATCGCATATCCAACTTCGCCAGTTGTCTTTCTATCACCATCTTCTCGTGACCCAATTGACGGTTGGCCTTCTTCAATTGTGCAACGCGCATCTTCACTTCCTGAACGATTGCCTTCTTCTCCCTTGCAAACTCTGCTTGATGCTGCCGCAACCTTGATCGCTCCTTTGAGCACTCTTGAGCCAAATTGAGCAGGAAATCATTATCCTCCGCCTCATTGGCAAGGTCCAAACCCTCCATCTTCATGTAAGTCAAGCATTGGAGGGCCGTGGAGAAGAGCAACTTCTTCTGGTGGAATGCAATTTCGCCATTCTCAAATTTCTCCCAACGTGTTGCCGGCTCAGAATTGTCACCAAACCGTTTCAAATAATTGGCGGCTTGCCTTTGTTGCCGTCTTGCTAAATCTCCAATTCGCTTCTGCATCCAATTCGCAGGCAATTGGTCACGAATACCTCCCTCCGAGGGACGAAGGCTATCTTGACACCCTGTGGAATCACCGTCACATGACAATACGCCATCATCATCCACAAAACTTGATGTGAGTTCCTCACATGGATGACACGATGGTGTGGGGCGGCCTGGCTCCAAAACATGGCCATATCCGGTTAACCCTTGAAAACTATACGGATCATGCACCATTAGATCAGACTTCGCAGTAATGAGTGATGGCATGAAAGAGGACATTGTGAACGACGACTCGCTGGAAAAAGAAATAGACACTCAGAAAGTGACGAAAACATGCGGGCAACACGTGCATAACATGCACAAACCAAGTACAAAAGACCCTACTGCGGTGTGAGGAACACACCTTCGTTCACCTCTTGACCTTGCATGTTGCTGGGACCTCATTGCCCAGGCCGAGAGGTTTACTCAGGTATGTTGAGACCTATCCCTATCTCTACTGTCCCTCCCTGTCAACATCCCATGTCACCATGGGCATCCACTAGCATAGGCTAGGAAGGGACAACTACTCGTGTCCAAAGGGAAGAGACACGCTTTTTGATCACACCATTCAACCAACTCTTGTTTTTTCAACCTACTTGTGTTTGAGGTAAGGGATAACATGTTCGATCGCACCAGTCAACCACCTCTTGCTATTTCAACCTCCTTGTGTTCGAAGGAAGGAAGCGACCATTCAACAACCTCTTCTTTTTTCAACCTACTGGTGTTCAAAAGAAGAAAGGGACAACAGGTTCAATTGCACCATTCAAAAAATTCAATCACGCCATTCGGCCATGTTCGATTGCACCATTCAAACAGAAAGGGACAACATATTTGATCCCACCATTCAAAGAGAAAGGGACAACATGTTCGATCCCACCATTCAACCAAGAAAAGACCATTTGGATTTTCGTACATCTCCTTCCAATGGTTTGCACACTTCTAATGGTTTGCGATGGGTGGTTCGAACAGGTTTGTATGGGTGGTTGCAACATTTTCGTGCAGATTTCCTTATGAGTGCTTCAAATGGATTGTGATGGGTGGTTCGCACATTCTGGTTTGAGCAACTTGGCAACCCAGCAGCCTGGCAACCCTTTATGAATGGGCGCATGTAGAAGGTGTGTTTGATGAATCAACTCTCGTTGCGACAACCTTGCAAGGGGCACAACTCGGCTCGGAATAAATTCCTGTCTCTCAATGAATCACTGGGATTTGAAACTGAAACACGGTACTCTAGAAGGTCAAATTTCTTCTGCAATATGTTGCGTGCCATTAAAACCTCTAAAATGGACACTGCACTCAGATGTCATGATTTGCACCACAAAATTCAACAATACAATCTGCTGGCATAGGAATTTGGCCCAGTCCTAGTAGGGAACTCGACCTGGGACTGACCATTCATCCCGCTGGCCTCAAAACAGAGCACCACGTGTTTGCCGAGCAATTTAACTTACTGCGGCCTACACGACGCTTGCTGAGAAAAATAGGGATTCCTAGGGGACGGGTAGATAATTCAGATCTAAGATAAGAAGCTGCATCCTTTACTAAAAACCTCAAATCTGTGGGGCTGTCATTTTTTTTTGGGAATTTCTCGTTCCTAGGAAAACAACTTATCTTGGGTACCCCCTGGATTCTACTCCCTCGTATTGAATCAGGCTGGTTTTTAGGATCTGGACAATGTTCCCCACAGACATTCGGCAACAATCTAAGCTAAAATTGAGTGACCATGCCTGGGTGAACTAAGGAGAATGATGCTCGGCGAATATCCCATGGCCCGTGAGAGAAGCCTTTACCACATGCAGGGGCTCCAACCAGCCATGTGGACTGTATAAACCTTAATGGGTAATGCGTAGATGTTTGCATGATGTCCTAAATGAGGCATCAGTGAGGGTTTGCGGTATGTTGCATAGTCTATTGCCTTCGGCAAGGCACCTCGAAGAGGGGAGAAGGACCACCATTGTTGAGTTGCCGAGGCTGTAAAACTGCATGAGCAGGTTGTGCCCAAGCCCCCTTGGGAGCCCCCCCCCCCCCCCCCGCCTACACCCAAATAGGGTGAAAACCACATAAAGAGGGGCTAAAACATGCTTTACATGGGATATTTGATCATTTTGGATGGTCATAGTATCAAAAAAACCAGTTTCCCTAATTTCCATGTTTGAGCTGCCTAGGCTGGAAAAATGCATCAGCAAGTTGTGCCCTAGCCCACTTGGGAGCCCCCCGCCCACCCCACCCCCAACACCCAAATAGGGTGAAAACCACATAAAGAGGGGCTAAAACATCCTTTACATAGGATATTTGATACTTTTGGATGGTCAAAATATCAAAGAATCTGTTTCAGAAATTTCCATTTTTGAGCTGCCGAGGCTGTAAAGCTGCACCAGCAGGTTGCGCCCCGGCCCCCTTGGGACCCCCCCCCCACACCCAAATAGGGTGAAAAACACACAAAAAGTGTCTGAAACATGCTCTACATATCATATCATTGTGAGTGGTCACAATATCAAATTTTGTTGCAAAGATTTGCCATTTTTGACCTGTAGAGGGTGGCAAGCTGCTTAGGCAGTTCGTTCACACACCAAACGCCATCGAACCACGAAGCTTTTGGGGGGGCCATGATTCAGGCTAGATGGGCCCAGTGGTCACTACGTGGGTCCCCATTGGTGCTCAAGTACCCGTATTGTCACCAAATGATCACCCAAACCCATCCTAGGGGCAACAGAAGGGTTTTATGAAAAATCCAATTTCAAAAAAATTTCACAAGCCACTAAACAGCATGTCCGGTGTGAAAACGGTTCAGTCCTCAGTGGCAAGGGGTCATATGAGGGGGGGCGACTGGGGGTACCTGGAGTTGGGACCCAAGACCCCCGCTATGGGTTAGGGGGTCCATATACAAGAAAAAAGTTCTTCAGGACCCAGGTCCAAATAAACACACAGCGGCCACAATACACAAAGAAGTTTTGACCCCCCCCCAAAAAAAGGGGTACCCAGGTGCAGGGGGGTAAGGGGGTCAAAATCCAAAATCATTGGGGGATCATTTTTGGTCCTAAAATGATGATTTTACAAGGGGTTAGACGTCAGAAACCATACATTGGGGTATGCTATGCGAACGACCCCCCAAAAGGGGGGGGTATACGATGCTCGCGCCTGCGCTTGATCTAACAACCTCTCTTCGAGGTGATTTGCAAAAGTGGAGTGACCATGCCCAGGTGAAGAGAGGAGAATGAACTCGGCGAATATCCCTTGGCGGTAGAGTTGCCCGTTCTACCCCCGCCCCCCTTGCAAACTTTCGGGTTAGCGCGCGACGGTCTCCCGGGTGGGGGGGGGAGACGGTCGCCAAGTGACGGTCTCCCGGGGGGGGGGGGGTCGGAGATTGCAAGGGTATTTCAAGGCAAACTATGGTACCCTCCACTGATGCAAGCAAAGAGAACACGTGTGAAGCGACTTTCGCGTTGATGCCAATGTGCTTCATCCAACACAAATGTTATTGAGGATCCAAAGGAACGGTAAAGAACTTACGAGAATAACACACTGTACCGAATGTGGCAAAACTGCGGCCCATTTGGCGAAGGCCCCACAACAGTGGCCAACACATGCGCACCAAGTGTGTGTGAGTGGTACCGTACATGGTCACCGGGAGAAAACATCTTGGGTCTGAAGTAGCAACACAACACACCCATACAACGCCTTTGGAGAGAGAATATCACAGAACACACACAGGTGCTTGATTTGAAGTAATGGGAAAGCAATGCAAGGCCATGCGTAAAGCAGATGGGCAACACAAACCAGCACAATACATGTTAACTAGAAAAACATGGAAATGACGGTCTCCCAGGTGGGGGGGGGGGAGATTGCAAGGGGGGGGGGTTTGCAAGGGGGGGGGGGGTACATGCAAAGGAATCAACAGACCATGTGGGCCGGATAATCCCAAATGGGTTCTGAGATACCGCGCGCATCTCTGACTCCTCATATAGACAAAAACAAATGACACAAACAACCGACACAAAAAACTGACACCAATAAATGACCAATAGGACATTCAGCAACAATCTATGTATTATCCATTCAAGATTATTGAGGTCACATGGCTGAATGAAGCCCCAACGGGGCCATGGGAGTGTCATTCTCCTCGGTTCACTATGGTATGGTCACTGAGCTTTTCAGGGTTTGGCGCCACAGCTTAGCAGCACAATTGCCAACAAGTTTGGCAGGGTTCAGGGCTAGAGGGGAAGATGGGTCTTACGTCATAGCACTGGAGCACTCATATGTGATGCACCGGCAATCTACACAACGCTCTGAGAGGCCCTGAATGTGGGTAAGCACAATGGTGCCGTCTGAACCATTGAAACTTAACAATAACACAAGCCAGGTACGTGTTGGCTACATCAACATTGAGCAGATGTGTATCTGACATATTCGGTATCCTGGTGGTCAGTGTATGCACGGCACTGTTGAGCGCTGCTGGTTCAAATCCTGTTGCGAAAAATTTTATGACCTGCCTTGCAGTGGTCAACCTGATGGAAGCATTGTTTTTCCCTGCAAAAACAAAGCATGCCACAAGAGGACGAATGCACACAGGAATCGCATCAAAACATTGCTGGACTTCAACATTGTCACCTGCAAGCCAAGCCTACAGCTGGAGCCCATTCCAGTGGCATGCCTACTCTGAGAGAGCAGAGGGTGTGCGGAGGGGGCAGAGGCTGCTGGCCAGACATACCCACTCTTTTCGACCCAGGGCAGTAGCCCGTGCGGACATACACGCAGCATCATTGAATGTGCTTTATTCCACTCCTTCCTCTGCCAATGCGCATATACTGGAGCCCCCGCCCCCCTGGCAATCTCCCCCGTTAGCGCGCTACGGTCTCCCGGGTGGGTGGGGCGGCGGTCGTCAAGTGACAGTCTCCCAAGGGGGTGGGGGGTTGCAAGGGTATTGCAAGGCATGGGGATAACGTCCGGTGACTCCGGAGACTTGGGTCGTCCGGTGACTCCGGAGACTTGGGTGATTCAACCACCACAGCCTCTAGCCTTGAGAGTTGAGCGCCCTCATGATCCATTGGAGTGACCCCACCAGGGCGTATGTACCCAATGTGGTACAACTGTGGCCCATTTGGTGAAGGGTCCATGACAGTGGCCAACACATGTGCACCAAGTGTGCGTGAGTGGTACCGTAAACGGTCACAGGCAGAAAACATCTTGCGTCTGAAATATCAACATAACACACCCATACGGCAGCTTTGGAGAGAGAATATCACAGAACACACGCAGGTGATTGATTTGAAGCAACGGGAAGCAATGCAGGGCCATGTGTAAGGCAGATGGGCAACACAAACCAGCGCAATAGATATTGACCCGAAAAACATGGAAGTGAGGGTCTCCCGTGGGGGGGGGGGGGGATAACACGCAGCATCATTGCATGCGCTTTACTCCACTCCTTCCTCTGTGTGCCATTTCGCATACACTGCTAAAAAAAAAGAATGGCAAAAAAACTCGGCTTTGTGCAAGATACAAGTGCAAATGTGACACACCAGGTGTGATCCTCGCACAGTACAATGCAGCCTATCAACAAATCCGATCACCAAATCAGGTGCTGACAGGCTCGTTTCAGTGCCATTCACCTGTCACTTGAGCACCAACTGCCTTTGGTTACCCGCAATGCTGCCACCTAAGACAGAGAGCAATGGTCAGCTCTCACTGACTGAATGCCCCTGCCATAGGCACTTTCAGCCTTGAGTCCAATGATGTGTGTCCTTCATGAAAGCGGCAATCCACTATGTACAATGGGGAAGTTCTTGCACTGTGTGCGCACTGCGTGGGCACTGCGTGCATACTGCGCACGCAGAGGCTGGGATACTCACCCAAGTAATACAGTTGGTGGTGACCGTATTATTTCCTCAGAATCCATTTCAGAAAAATGAACAATCCAAAAATATTTGACTATTTATGGAAGCACTTTTCCTTTATAGGAAACCAAGGGCACGTGATCAATGCTTTACCACCAAAAGATAGCGAGGGTGCGAGTATTTGCCGACATCCAAAACTTCGCACTGCGTGCGCACTGCGTGCATGGCATTCCCCATCACACTAGCAGCAAAGACGGTCATCCTCAGCACTCCTCTGCCCTTAGAGGGTGACTGCAGGGCCCCTGTGCGTATGTGATTTGGGAGCTGTGTAACCAGGCATCCATGACCCCCTAGGGACAGTGTCAAATGAGGGGCAGAAAAGGCGAAAATCACAGTGCAGAAAAAACAGGTATTGGGTGAAAAAGGAATATAGTGAGACCAGGAAAAGCAGCGTAAGCGAGAGGCACTAACATCAGTGCTCAGTGCTCAGAACCGTCAGAACTGGCGGCCCAAGAGATTGTAGATGCCGTGCTGGAGTTACCCCCATCCTCTGCTTCCTCTCCAGAGTCAAAACTCGGATCAGACATATATTCCAAAATGATAGTGCGAGGACTGGCATCCGCCTGAGCAGAGTGTAGCTGCCACCCAAGGGGCAGGGAGGGGGGATGGGCACCAACAAAGCTGCCGATGTGCTGCTGTGGCATCCGAAGTCGCTAAATTATCACTTGAAATAGCGAAGTTGAGACACCCAGTGGCACACCAGGAGCAGAGCTGTCGCCGGCAGACAACAATGTGCAAGTCCTCTGCCACGTCCCGACACTGTGCTCTGAACGTGCAGCCCTTCTCCCATGTATCACAGGACATCCGCTCTGCCCGCTCTTCCGGGGCCGGGCGACCAACCCAAGAACCGGCGGTGGTGGTGCATGGGGCAGGGCTGTGCGGTGTACCAGGGGAGGGCAGTCCAGTCATAGTTCCAATGTGCACACCACTGGGGCTGCAACCCTGTGTGTATGCAATGTTCCTCAAGACACACCATGTTGAGCCATAGGTGTTCAGTCAATTGGGGATGTGTGTTCCAGCTGTTTGGAAGTTTGCGGAGCGAATCGGCAAAATCCCTGAAATCAAACGAATCAGCAGAACAAAGCGATGAAATGCAGAACATATCGGCAAGGCCGGCCGAACTGCCACGCCCGAAGGCATCCCGCATGCACAGATAAATATAATAAAATAAATATAATACATAATAATATAATACATACCCCACAGTGAGTGGAGCCAGGCCGGCACCCTAGTACCTAGGGGCCCTGTCATGTCGAACCTGCGCTTACTGACACAGGTGCATGGGTGGGGGCCCATACTACCTCCAGCTGGCATACATGCTGCCTATTGAGGGGCAGGGAGGCGGTCAGGAGGCGCCAGTCCCCAGTGGAGCAGCTGGGGGGGTAGATGCAGGGGTGCATGGGCGAGAGGTGGTGTACCCCCCCACCCTTGTAATTCCTGCGGTGACATACAAACATCGCACAAATGCCCCCCAGAGGAGTTGCAAGCGACATGTGGCATGCACAAACACATGCATACAACGTGGAGGGCAGTGGCAAAGCCAAATGGCAGGAAGAAAGCCACTGCCTGATGTCACACTGGACACATGCGCAGATGCATTTTTTTTGGGGGGGTTCCGGCCACAGCAAGCTGGCAAAGTCCGCTCACCAGAAGGCACTCGAGCAATCTCTCGGAATCAAGGTTCAGAGCCGTCCAATGCTATGATTATCGCACAAAGCGATGCGGTAGCAGACATGACACGCAGTAATGATAAGCTGAATCAGATACCAGGAAATGCAGTACACTACACTATTAATATGCACCCGTATCGCTACCGGCAACTGATGAGATTTTGCACTCTGCACAATGGTTATGCACCCGTATTGCTACCGGAAACTGATGAGATTACGCACCCTGCACAATTATTATGCACCCGTATGGCTACCGGAAGGTGATGAGATTATGCACTCTGCACAATGGTTATGCACCCGTATGGCTACCGAAAACTGATGAGATTACGCACCCTGCACATTTATTATGCACCCGTATGGCTACCGGAAAGTGATGAGATTATGCACCCTGCACAATTATTATGCACCCGTATGGCTACCGGAAGGTGATGAGATTATGAACCCTACAGTATTATTATGCACCCGTATCGCTACCGGCAACTGATGAGATTATGCACTCTGCACAATGGTTATGCACCCGTATGGCTACCGGAAAGTGATGAGATTATGCACCCTGCACAATTATTATGCACCCGTATTGCTACCGGAAACTGATGAGATTATGCACCCTGCACAATTATTATGCACCCGTATGGCTACCGGAAGGTGATGAGATTATGCACCCTACAGTATCATTATGCACCCGTATCGCTACCGGCAACTGATGAGATTATGCACTCTGCACAATGGTTATGCACCCGTATGGCTACCGAAAACTGATGAGATTACGCACCCTGCACATTTATTATGCACCCGTATGGCTACCGGAAAGTGATGAGATTATGCACCCTGCACAATTATTATGCACCCGTATGGCTACCGGAAGGTGATGAGATTATGAACCCTACAGTATTATTATGCACCCGTATCGCTACCGGCAACTGATGAGATTATGCACTCTGCACAATGGTTATGCACCCGTATCGCTACCGGCAACTGATGAGATTATGCACCCTGCACAATTATTATGCACCCGTATTGCTACCGGAAACTGATGAGATTATGCACCCTGCACAATTATTATGCACCCGTATGGCTACTGGAAGGTGATGAGATTATGCACTGGGGGAACTGCCACGCCCGAAGGCATCCCACATGCGCAGATACATATAGTATACAGCCCACAGTGAGTGGAGCCAGGGCCGGCATTCTTGTGCCTAGGGGCCCTGTCATGGCTTCCTGACAAAGGTGCACATGCACCACCGGAGAAACCCGCTCTGTGGAAGAGGTGCCAATCACCACTATGTGAGCACGTTTGGTTTAGTTGCAGTCTTTTATTAGGCATGCCCAGGTGTGCTCTCGAGAAGCTCTCGGATTAAGGGAAGCTATGTACACAGGGCGGCAGTGCCCCCACGGTACAAGCGTGTTCCACGGCAATGCCTGGAGGGCGTAAATCAACGGTGCCACGTGGTCCTGTCTCCTGCATATGTACCCTTTGGGGACCATGCCTACAGGCAAGAGGGTGTACAATGCAATTTGATGCGTGGCGTACTAAGCGCTGGCTGACCCGGCATCGCTGCTGATGGGTCCTTCAGACCCCATATCGCTGCCCCCTTCTGTGAAGGAGTCATTGTCTTCGTGCGAGAAGAGATCTTGGAACACTGAGTGCACCTGAATCCCCATCTCGGCGCATGTGTTCAACAGCGTTGAAAGGAAGCCGTCGGTAACCTCGTTGCTCGAGGGATTTGCCGTGACTGAGGCCATGTTCTCAAGAAAGGCTCTGCGCCAGTTTTCCAGTAGTTTAAGGTGCGTTGTGGGGAACACCAGCATGCTGGGCAACGTGTTGGCAGGCCTTGGCTGATGCTTACTGAGACGAGGCTGCGTAATGAAGACATTATTGTCGGACACCTCATCAAAAACGCTCACATGGCTTGCTCCAACATCAAAAGTCTCGTCCACCAGACAAACATGGCTCCATTTCTTGCCACCCCAGTGACAGTTGAGGATGAATTCCTCAATTTGCGTCTTTGCCAGTTGTGCTGCTTGAAGCATCAATCCAGGCAGTGGGCAGCGCAGAGAAAGACGAACCAGATCAGCACCATTGGCAGCAGCAAACTTCGAAAACTGTGTATGAACGTGGCCACTTGTATCTGAATGGACTCCATATGGTCCCAAAGCCATCACAATGACCAAGCGTTCGGAAACGGGAGCCTTCGCAAACGTAGGTTGGAAAGGCGGAAGTCCAGCAACTATGTCCACTATCGTAGTGACTTGCTTGCACGTGCGTTGTTGCATTGCCTTCAGGGGCTCCAACTCCAACTTACATCGCATATCCAACTTCGCCAGTTGTCTTTCTATCACCATCTTCTCGTGACCCAATTGACGGTTGGCCTTCTTCAATTGTGCAACGCGCATCTTCACTTCCTGAACGATTGCCTTCTTCTCCCTTGCAAACTCTGCTTGATGCTGCCGCAACCTTGATCGCTCCTTTGAGCACTCTTGAGCCAAATTGAGCAGGAAATCATTATCCTCCGCCTCATTGGCAAGGTCCAAACCCTCCATCTTCATGTAAGTCAAGCATTGGAGGGCCGTGGAGAAGAGCAACTTCTTCTGGTGGAATGCAATTTCGCCATTCTCAAATTTCTCCCAACGTGTTGCCGGCTCAGAATTGTCACCAAACCGTTTCAAATAATTGGCGGCTTGCCTTTGTTGCCGTCTTGCTAAATCTCCAATTCGCTTCTGCATCCAATTCGCAGGCAATTGGTCACGAATACCTCCCTCCGAGGGACGAAGGCTATCTTGACACCCTGTGGAATCACCGTCACATGACAATACGCCATCATCATCCACAAAACTTGATGTGAGTTCCTCACATGGATGACACGATGGTGTGGGGCGGCCTGGCTCCAAAACATGGCCATATCCGGTTAACCCTTGAAAACTATACGGATCATGCACCATTAGATCAGACTTCGCAGTAATGAGTGATGGCATGAAAGAGGACATTGTGAACGACGACTCGCTGGAAAAAGAAATAGACACTCAGAAAGTGACGAAAACATGCGGGCAACACGTGCATAACATGCACAAACCAAGTACAAAAGACCCTACTGCGGTGTGAGGAACACACCTTCGTTCACCTCTTGACCTTGCATGTTGCTGGGACCTCATTGCCCAGGCCGAGAGGTTTACTCAGGTATGTTGAGACCTATCCCTATCTCTACTGTCCCTCCCTGTCAACATCCCATGTCACCATGGGCATCCACTAGCATAGGCTAGGAAGGGACAACTACTCGTGTCCAAAGGGAAGAGACACGCTTTTTGATCACACCATTCAACCAACTCTTGTTTTTTCAACCTACTTGTGTTTGAGGTAAGGGATAACATGTTCGATCGCACCAGTCAACCACCTCTTGCTATTTCAACCTCCTTGTGTTCGAAGGAAGGAAGCGACCATTCAACAACCTCTTCTTTTTTCAACCTACTGGTGTTCAAAAGAAGAAAGGGACAACAGGTTCAATTGCACCATTCAAAAAATTCAATCACGCCATTCGGCCATGTTCGATTGCACCATTCAAACAGAAAGGGACAACATATTTGATCCCACCATTCAAAGAGAAAGGGACAACATGTTCGATCCCACCATTCAACCAAGAAAAGACCATTTGGATTTTCGTACATCTCCTTCCAATGGTTTGCACACTTCTAATGGTTTGCGATGGGTGGTTCGAACAGGTTTGTATGGGTGGTTGCAACATTTTCGTGCAGATTTCCTTATGAGTGCTTCAAATGGATTGTGATGGGTGGTTCGCACATTCTGGTTTGAGCAACTTGGCAACCCAGCAGCCTGGCAACCCTTTATGAATGGGCGCATGTAGAAGGTGTGTTTGATGAATCAACTCTCGTTGCGACAACCTTGCAAGGGGCACAACTCGGCTCGGAATAAATTCCTGTCTCTCAATGAATCACTGGGATTTGAAACTGAAACACGGTACTCTAGAAGGTCAAATTTCTTCTGCAATATGTTGCGTGCCATTAAAACCTCTAAAATGGACACTGCACTCAGATGTCATGATTTGCACCACAAAATTCAACAATACAATCTGCTGGCATAGGAATTTGGCCCAGTCCTAGTAGGGAACTCGACCTGGGACTGACCATTCATCCCGCTGGCCTCAAAACAGAGCACCACGTGTTTGCCGAGCAATTTAACTTACTGCGGCCTACACGACGCTTGCTGAGAAAAATAGGGATTCCTAGGGGACGGGTAGATAATTCAGATCTAAGATAAGAAGCTGCATCCTTTACTAAAAACCTCAAATCTGTGGGGCTGTCATTTTTTTTTTGGGAATTTCTCGTTCCTAGGAAAACAACTTATCTTGGGTACCCCCTGGATTCTACTCCCTCGTATTGAATCAGGCTGGTTTTTAGGATCTGGACAATGTTCCCCACAGACATTCGGCAACAATCTAAGCTAAAATTGAGTGACCATGCCTGGGTGAACTAAGGAGAATGATGCTCGGCGAATATCCCATGGCCCGTGAGAGAAGCCTTTACCACATGCAGGGGCTCCAACCAGCCATGTGGACTGTATAAACCTTAATGGGTAATGCGTAGATGTTTGCATGATGTCCTAAATGAGGCATCAGTGAGGGTTTGCGGTATGTTGCATAGTCTATTGCCTTCGGCAAGGCACCTCGAAGAGGGGAGAAGGACCACCATTGTTGAGTTGCCGAGGCTGTAAAACTGCATGAGCAGGTTGTGCCCAAGCCCCCTTGGGAGCCCCCCCCCCGCCTACACCCAAATAGGGTGAAAACCACATAAAGAGGGGCTAAAACATGCTTTACATGGGATATTTGATCATTTTGGATGGTCATAGTATCAAAAAAACCAGTTTCCCAAATTTCCATGTTTGAGCTGCCTAGGCTGGAAAAATGCATCAGCAAGTTGTGCCCTAGCCCACTTGGGAGCCCCCCGCCCACCCCACCCCCAACACCCAAATAGGGTGAAAACCACATAAAGAGGGGCTAAAACATCCTTTACATAGGATATTTGATACTTTTGGATGGTCAAAATATCAAAGAATCTGTTTCAGAAATTTCCATTTTTGAGCTGCCGAGGCTGTAAAACTGCACCAGCAGGTTGCGCCCCGGCCCCCTTGGGACCCCCCCCCACACCCAAATAGGGTGAAAAACACACAAAAAGTGTCTGAAACATGCTCTACATATCATATCATTGTGAGTGGTCACAATATCAAATTTTGTTGCAAAGATTTGCCATTTTTGACCTGTAGAGGGTGGAAAACTGCTTAGGCAGTTCGTTCACACACCAAACGCCATCGAACCACGAAGCTTTTGGGGGGGCCATGATTCAGGCTAGATGGGCCCAGTGGTCACTACGTGGGTCCCCATTGGTGCTCAAGTACCCGTATTGTCACCAAATGATCACCCAAACCCATCCTAGGGGCAACAGAAGGGTTTTATGAAAAATCCAATTTCAAAAAAATTTCACAAGCCACTAAACAGCATGTCCGGTGTGAAAACGGTTCAGTCCTCAGTGGCAAGGGGTCATATGAGGGGGGGCGACTGGGGGTACCTGGAGTTGGGACCCAAGACCCCCGCTATGGGTTAGGGGGTCCATATACAAGAAAAAAGTTCTTCAGGACCCAGGTCCAAATAAACACACAGCGGCCACAATACACAAAGAAGTTTTGACCCCCCCCAAAAAAAGGGGTACCCAGGTGCAGGGGGGTAAGGGGGTCAAAATCCAAAATCATTGGGGGATCATTTTTGGTCCTAAAATGATGATTTTACAAGGGGTTAGACGTCAGAAACCATACATTGGGGTATGCTATGCGAACGACCCCCCAAAAGGGGGGGGTATACGATGCTCGCGCCTGCGCTTGATCTAACAACCTCTCTTCGAGGTGATTTGCAAAAGTGGAGTGACCATGCCCAGGTGAAGAGAGGAGAATGAACTCGGCGAATATCCCATGGCGGTAGAGTTGCCCGTTCTACCCCCGCCCCCCTTGCAAACTTTCGGGTTAGCGCGCGACGGTCTCCCGGGTGGGGGGGGGAGACGGTCGCCAAGTGACGGTCTCCCGGGGGGGGGGGGGGTCGGAGATTGCAAGGGTATTTCAAGGCAAACTATGGTACCCTCCACTGATGCAAGCAAAGAGAACACGTGTGAAGCGACTTTCGCGTTGATGCCAATGTGCTTCATCCAACACAAATGTTATTGAGGATCCAAAGGAACGGTAAAGAACTTACGAGAATAACACACTGTACCGAATGTGGCAAAACTGCGGCCCATTTGGCGAAGGCCCCACAACAGTGGCCAACACATGCGCACCAAGTGTGTGTGAGTGGTACCGTACATGGTCACCGGGAGAAAACATCTTGGGTCTGAAGTAGCAACACAACACACCCATACAACGCCTTTGGAGAGAGAATATCACAGAACACACACAGGTGCTTGATTTGAAGTAATGGGAAAGCAATGCAAGGCCATGCGTAAAGCAGATGGGCAACACAAACCAGCACAATACATGTTAACTAGAAAAACATGGAAATGATGGTCTCCCAGGTGGGGGGGGGGAGATTGCAAGGGGGGGGGGTTTGCAAGGGGGGGGGGGGTACATGCAAAGGAATCAACAGACCATGTGGGCCGGATAATCCCAAATGGGTTCTGAGATACCGCGCGCATCTCTGACTCCTCATATAGACAAAAACGAATGACACAAACAACCGACACAAAAAACTGACACCAATAAATGACCAATAGGACATTCAGCAACAATCTATGTATTATCCATTCAAGATTATTGAGGTCACATGGCTGAATGAAGCCCCAACGGGGCCATGGGAGTGTCATTCTCCTCGGTTCACTATGGTATGGTCACTGAGCTTTTCAGGGTTTGGCGCCACAGCTTAGCAGCACAATTGCCAACAAGTTTGGCAGGGTTCAGGGCTAGAGGGGAAGATGGGTCTTACGTCATAGCACTGGAGCACTCATATGTGATGCACCGGCAATCTACACAACGCTCTGAGAGGCCCTGAATGTGGGTAAGCACAATGGTGCCGTGTGAACCATTGAAACTTAACAATAACACAAGCCAGGTACGTGTTGGCTACATCAACATTGAGCAGATGTGTATCTGACATATTCGGTATCCTGGTGGTCAGTGTATGCACGGCACTGTTGAGCGCTGCTGGTTCAAATCCTGTTGCGAAAAATTTTATGACCTGCCTTGCAGTGGTCAACCTGATGGAAGCATTGTTTTTCCCTGCAAAAACAAAGCATGCCACAAGAGGACGAATGCACACAGGAATCGCATCAAAACATTGCTGGACTTCAACATTGTCACCTGCAAGCTAAGCCTACAGCTGGAGCCCATTCCAGTGGCATGCCTACTCTGAGAGAGCAGAGGGTGTGCGGAGGGGGCAGAGGCTGCTGGCCAGACATACCCACTCTTTTCGACCCAGGGCAGTAGCCCGTGCGGACATACACGCAGCATCATTGAATGTGCTTTATTCCACTCCTTCCTCTGCCAATGCGCATATACTGGAGCCCCCGCCCCCCTGGCAATCTCCCCCGTTAGCGCGCTACGGTCTCCCGGGTGGGTGGGGCGGCGGTCGTCAAGTGACAGTCTCCCAAGGGGGTGGGGGGTTGCAAGGGTATTGCAAGGCATGGGGATAACGTCCGGTGACTCCGGAGACTTGGGTCGTCCGGTGACTCCGGAGACTTGGGTGATTCAACCACCACAGCCTCTAGCCTTGAGAGTTGAGCGCCCTCATGATCCATTGGAGTGACCCCACCAGGGCGTATGTACCCAATGTGGTACAACTGTGGCCCATTTGGTGAAGGGTCCATGACAGTGGCCAACACATGTGCACCAAGTGTGCGTGAGTGGTACCGTAAACGGTCACAGGCAGAAAACATCTTGCGTCTGAAATAGCAACATAACACACCCATACGGCAGCTTTGGAGAGAGAATATCACAGAACACACGCAGGTGATTGATTTGAAGCAACGGGAAGCAATGCAGGGCCATGTGTAAGGCAGATGGGCAACACAAACCAGCGCAATAGATATTGACCCGAAAAACATGGAAGTGAGGGTCTCCCGTGGGGGGGGGGGGGATAACACGCAGCATCATTGCATGCGCTTTACTCCACTCCTTCCTCTGTGTGCCATTTCGCATACACTGCTAAAAAAAAAGAATGGCAAAAAAACTCGGCTTTGTGCAAGATACAAGTGCAAATGTGACACACCAGGTGTGATCCTCGCACAGTACAATGCAGCCTATCAACAAATCCGATCACCAAATCAGGTGCTGACAGGCTCGTTTCAGTGCCATTCACCTGTCACTTGAGCACCAACTGCCTTTGGTTACCCGCAATGCTGCCACCTAAGACAGAGAGCAATGGTCAGCTCTCACTGACTGAATGCCCCTGCCATAGGCACTTTCAGCCTTGAGTCCAATGATGTGTGTCCTTCATGAAAGCGGCAATCCACTATGTACAATGGGGAAGTTCTTGCACTGTGTGCGCACTGCGTGGGCACTGCGTGCATACTGCGCACGCAGAGGCTGGGATACTCACCCAAGTAATACAGTTGGTGGTGACCGTATTATTTCCTCAGAATCCATTTCAGAAAAATGAACAATCCAAAAATATTTGACTATTTATGGAAGCACTTTTCCTTTATAGGAAACCAAGGGCACGTGATCAATGCTTTACCACCAAAAGATAGCGAGGGTGCGAGTATTTGCCGACATCCAAAACTTCGCACTGCGTGCGCACTGCGTGCATGGCATTCCCCATCACACTAGCAGCAAAGACGGTCATCCTCAGCACTCCTCTGCCCTTAGAGGGTGACTGCAGGGCCCCTGTGCGTATGTGATTTGGGAGCTGTGTAACCAGGCATCCATGACCCCCTAGGGACAGTGTCAAATGAGGGGCAGAAAAGGCGAAAATCACAGTGCAGAAAAAACAGGTATTGGGTGAAAAAGGAATATAGTGAGACCAGGAAAAGCAGCGTAAGCGAGAGGCACTAACATCAGTGCTCAGTGCTCAGAACCGTCAGAACTGGCGGCCCAAGAGATTGTAGATGCCGTGCTGGAGTTACCCCCATCCTCTGCTTCCTCTCCAGAGTCAAAACTCGGATCAGACATATATTCCAAAATGGTAGTGCGAGGACTGGCATCCGCCTGAGCAGAGTGTAGCTGCCACCCAAGGGGCAGGGAGGGGGGATGGGCACCAACAAAGCTGCCGATGTGCTGCTGTGGCATCCGAAGTCGCTAAATTATCACTTGAAATAGCGAAGTTGAGACACCCAGTGGCACACCAGGAGCAGAGCTGTCGCCGGCAGACAACAATGTGCAAGTCCTCTGCCACGTCCCGACACTGTGCTCTGAACGTGCAGCCCTTCTCCCATGTATCACAGGACATCCGCTCTGCCCGCTCTTCCGGGGCCGGGCGACCAACCCAAGAACCGGCGGTGGTGGTGCATGGGGCAGGGCTGTGCGGTGTACCAGGGGAGGGCAGTCCAGTCATAGTTCCAATGTGCACACCACTGGGGCTGCAACCCTGTGTGTATGCAATGTTCCTCAAGACACACCATGTTGAGCCATAGGTGTTCAGTCAATTGGGGATGTGTGTTCCAGCTGTTTGGAAGTTTGCGGAGCGAATCGGCAAAATCCCTGAAATCAAACGAATCAGCAGAACAAAGCGATGAAATGCAGAACATATCGGCAAGGCCGGCCGAACTGCCACGCCCGAAGGCATCCCGCATGCACAGATAAATATAATAAAATAAATATAATACATAATAATATAATACATACCCCACAGTGAGTGGAGCCAGGCCGGCACCCTAGTACCTAGGGGCCCTGTCATGTCGAACCTGCGCTTACTGACACAGGTGCATGGGTGGGGGCCCATACTACCTCCAGCTGGCATACATGCTGCCTATTGAGGGGCAGGGAGGCGGTCAGGAGGCGCCAGTCCCCAGTGGAGCAGCTGGGGGGGTAGATGCAGGGGTGCATGGGCGAGAGGTGGTGTACCCCCCCACCCTTGTAATTCCTGCGGTGACATACAAACATCGCACAAATGCCCCCCAGAGGAGTTGCAAGCGACATGTGGCATGCACAAACACATGCATACAACGTGGAGGGCAGTGGCAAAGCCAAATGGCAGGAAGAAAGCCACTGCCTGATGTCACACTGGACACATGCGCAGATGCATTTTTTTTGGGGGGGTTCCGGCCACAGCAAGCTGGCAAAGTCCGCTCACCAGAAGGCACTCGAGCAATCTCTCGGAATCAAGGTTCAGAGCCGTCCAATGCTATGATTATCGCACAAAGCGATGCGGTAGCAGACATGACACGCAGTAATGATAAGCTGAATCAGATACCAGGAAATGCAGTACACTACACTATTAATATGCACCCGTATCGCTACCGGCAACTGATGAGATTTTGCACTCTGCACAATGGTTATGCACCCGTATTGCTACCGGAAACTGATGAGATTACGCACCCTGCACAATTATTATGCACCCGTATGGCTACCGGAAGGTGATGAGATTACGCACCCTGCACATTTATTATGCACCCGTATGGCTACCGGAAACTGATGAGATTATGCACCCTGCACAATTATTATGCACCCGTATGGCTACCGGAAGGTGATGAGATTATGCACCCTACAGTATCATTATGCACCCGTATCGCTACCGGCAACTGATGAGATTATGCACTCTGCACAATGGTTATGCACCCGTATGGCTACCGAAAACTGATGAGATTACGCACCCTGCACATTTATTATGCACCCGTATGGCTACCGGAAAGTGATGAGATTATGCACCCTGCACAATTATTATGCACCCGTATGGCTACCGGAAGGTGATGAGATTATGAACCCTACAGTATTATTATGCACCCGTATCGCTACCGGCAACTGATGAGATTATGCACTCTGCACAATGGTTATGCACCCGTATGGCTACCGGAAAGTGATGAGATTATGCACCCTGCACAATTATTATGCACCCGTATTGCTACCGGAAACTGATGAGATTATGCACCCTGCACAATTATTATGCACCCGTATGGCTACTGGAAGGTGATGAGATTATGCACTGGGGGAACTGCCACGCCCGAAGGCATCCCACATGCGCAGATACATATAGTATACAGCCCACAGTGAGTGGAGCCAGGGCCGGCATTCTTGTGCCTAGGGGCCCTGTCATGGCTTCCTGACAAAGGTGCACATGCACCACCGGAGAAACCCGCTCTGTGGAAGAGGTGCCAATCACCACTATGTGAGCACGTTTGGTTTAGTTGCAGTCTTTTATTAGGCATGCCCAGGTGTGCTCTCGAGAAGCTCTCGGATTAAGGGAAGCTATGTACACAGGGCGGCAGTGCCCCCACGGTACAAGCGTGTTCCACGGCAATGCCTGGAGGGCGTAAATCAACGGTGCCACGTGGTCCTGTCTCCTGCATATGTACCCTTTGGGGACCATGCCTACAGGCAAGAGGGTGTACAATGCAATTTGATGCGTGGCGTACTAAGCGCTGGCTGACCCGGCATCGCTGCTGATGGGTCCTTCAGACCCCATATCGCTGCCCCCTTCTGTGAAGGAGTCATTGTCTTCGTGCGAGAAGAGATCTTGGAACACTGAGTGCACCTGAATCCCCATCTCGGCGCATGTGTTCAACAGCGTTGAAAGGAAGCCGTCGGTAACCTCGTTGCTCGAGGAATTTGCCGTGACTGAGGCCATGTTCTCAAGAAAGGCTCTGCGCCAGTTTTCCAGTAGTTTAAGGTGCGTTGTGGGGAACACCAGCATGCTGGGCAACGTGTTGGCAGGCCTTGGCTGATGCTTACTGAGACGAGGCTGCGTAATGAAGACATTATTGTCGGACACCTCATCAAAAACACTCACATGGCTTGCTCCAACATCAAAAGTCTCGTCCACCAGACAAACATGGCTCCATTTCTTGCCACCCCAGTGACAGTTGAGGATGAATTCCTCAATTTGCGTCTTTGCCAGTTGTGCTGCTTGAAGCATCAATCCAGGCAGTGGGCAGCGCAGAGAAAGACGAACCAGATCAGCACCATTGGCAGCAGCAAACTTCGAAAACTGTGTATGAACGTGGCCACTTGTATCTGAATGGACTCCATATGGTCCCAAAGCCATCACAATGACCAAGCGTTCGGAAACGGGAGCCTTCGCAAACGTAGGTTGGAAAGGCGGAAGTCCAGCAACTATGTCCACTATCGTAGTGACTTGCTTGCACGTGCGTTGTTGCATTGCCTTCAGGGGCTCCAACTCCAACTTACATCGCATATCCAACTTCGCCAGTTGTCTTTCTATCACCATCTTCTCGTGACCCAATTGACGGTTGGCCTTCTTCAATTGTGCAACGCGCATCTTCACTTCCTGAACGATTGCCTTCTTCTCCCTTGCAAACTCTGCTTGATGCTGCCGCAACCTTGATCGCTCCTTTGAGCACTCTTGAGCCAAATTGAGCAGGAAATCATTATCCTCCGCCTCATTGGCAAGGTCCAAACCCTCCATCTTCATGTAAGTCAAGCATTGGAGGGCCGTGGAGAAGAGCAACTTCTTCTGGTGGAATGCAATTTCGCCATTCTCAAATTTCTCCCAACGTGTTGCCGGCTCAGAATTGTCACCAAACCGTTTCAAATAATTGGCGGCTTGCCTTTGTTGCCGTCTTGCTAAATCTCCAATTCGCTTCTGCATCCAATTCGCAGGCAGTTGGTCACGAATACCTCCCTCCGAGGGACGAAGGCTATCTTGACACCCTGTGGAATCACCGTCACATGACAATACGCCATCATCATCCACAAAACTTGATGTGAGTTCCTCACATGGATGACACGATGGTGTGGGGCGGCCTGGCTCCAAAACATGGCCATATCCGGTTAACCCTTGAAAACTATACGGATCATGCACCATTAGATCAGACTTCGCAGTAATGAGTGATGGCATGAAGGAGGACATTGTGAACGACGACTCACTGGAAAAAAAATTGACACTCAGAAAGTGACGAAAACATGCGGGCAACACGTGCATAACATGCACAAACCAAGTACAAAAGACCCTACTGCGGTGTGAGGAACACACCTTCGTTCACCTCTTGACCTTGCATGTTGCTGGGACCTCATTGCCCAGGCCGAGAGGTTTACTCAGGTATGTTGAGACCTATCCCTATCTCTACTGTCCCTCCCTGTCAACATCCCATGTCACCATGGGCATCCACTAACATAGGCTAGGAAGGGACAACTACTCGTGTCCAAAGGGTAGAGACACGCTTTTTGATCACACCATTCAACCAACTCTTGTTTTTTCAACCTACTTGTGTTTGAGGTAAGGGATAACATGTTCGATCGCACCAGTCAACCACCTCTTGCTATTTCAACCTCCTTGTGTTCGAAGGAAGGAAGCGACCATTCAACAACCTCTTCTTTTTTCAACCTACTGGTGTTCAAAAGAAGAAAGGGACAACAGGTTCAATTGCACCATTCAAAAAATTCAATCACGCCATTCGGCCATGTTCGATTGCACCATTCAAACAGAAAGGGACAACATATTTGATCCCACCATTCAAAGAGAAAGGGACAACATGTTCGATCCCACCATTCAACCAAGAAAAGACCATTTGGATTTTCGTACATCTCCTTCCAATGGTTTGCACACTTCTAATGGTTTGCGATGGGTGGTTCGAACAGGTTTGTATGGGTGGTTGCAACATTTTCGTGCAGATTTCCTTATGAGTGCTTCAAATGGATTGTGATGGGTGGTTCGCACATTCTGGTTTGAGCAACTTGGCAACCCAGCAGCCTGGCAACCCTTTATGAATGGGCGCATGTAGAAGGTGTGTTTGATGAATCAACTCTCGTTGCGACAACCTTGCAAGGGGCACAACTCGGCTCGGAATAAATTCCTGTCTCTCAATGAATCACTGGGGTTTGAAACTGAAACACGGTACTCTAGAAGGTCAAATTTCTTCTGCAATATGTTGCGTGCCATTAAAACCTCTAAAATGGACACTGCACTCAGATGTCATGATTTGCACCACAAAATTCAACAATACAATCTGCTGGCATAGGAATTTGGCCCAGTCCTAGTAGGGAACTCGACCTGGGACTGACCATTCATCCCGCTGGCCTCAAAACAGAGCACCACGTGTTTGCCGAGCAATTTAACTTACTGCAGCCTACACGACGCTTGCTGAGAAAAATAGGGATTCCTAGGGGACGGGTAGATAATTCAGATCTAAGATAAGAAGCTGCATCCTTTACTAAAAACCTCAAATCTGTGGGGCTGTCATTTTTTTGGGAATTTCTCGCTGCTAGGAAAACAACTCATCTTGGGTACCCCCTGGATTCTACTTCCCCGTATTGAATCAGGCTGGTTTTTAGGATCTGGACAATGTTCCCCGCCACAGATATCCTACCACTGTGAACTCAGTGCTGGTGCGTCCTCAGTGCAGCAACCCCTATCTGCGTAGCCATTTCCCCATAAGGGCAAATGCAAAGGGAAGAGGAGAAGGGGAAGGAGGGGCGCAATTCCTGGATTCCTGCATACTTTAAGCGCTCTGCTTCGTTCTGTGCAAAAAAAAAAAGCAAGCCCGGGTTGGATACCCAGGTATTTCACTGGTCCCCAACAATGCTTGCTCTAGTGCAATATAGCAATATTCCTCCACAACATTGTACACATTTGTTTCATTCTAGAAATTGTCTGTTTCCATATTTCCTTGAATTGCTTTGTTGAATGACGAAATCTTGTGCTACAATGGGAGGGAGCAAAGGAAGGAGCTAAGTTGCGACCGCGTTTCTGGACCAAAATGGTTTGGTTTGACATTTAGAAAATCTGTTTGAAGGCATCGATGGCCTCAAGATCCAGGAGGAAGGTCAATGGCCACCACAACACACACTTGGGGATTAGAAAAAAATTTTGGCTTAAAAATTTTTTTGGCTTTGAGGATGACGGCCCGAGGCAAAAAGATGTAGAAGCCAACAACTTTAATACTCCCAACCTGAGCCAAAACCACGCAATGCCAACGGATGTGTGTTCCTTGTTCTCAAAGTAGTGTATACCAAAGTGTTGTGACAATTAGGAGATATACAAGTGACAGTACGTTATTATGCTTGGCAACCCAAAGTACATTGTCCTACAAATTGTTTGTGGTCTCTCTTCTCATACTTTGCCACTGATGAGGGTTTCCCAGCCTGCGTGATTGTCCTCTCTTGTTCCTCGTCGTCTTGTGCTTCCGTGCAACGGGAGTAAGGGGTGCATCCAGGCTGCGATTGCTGTGTCTATATCTGGATCGAAATGTGGTTTGACGTTTAGAAAATCTGTTCGAAAGCATTGTGGCCTCAAGCTGCAGAGGAATGGGGCAGTTTTGCAATGGGGAAGTCCCTTGTTGGACGCTCCCACCATGTTACGAAGACAAAACAAACACACTCTCCCCACTACATTTCGTCTCGTTGATTTCTTTGGTCTTGTGCGATCACACTCTTTTGCACTGTGCCTCCCATACATCTGGCGGTATGGGGGCATCCAAACAGCTAGCCCTATCTCTGTTGGGTAAAAGCAAGGACAAATCTGGTGCGAAAAAAAGCCCCCCCTTTTTCCAAAAAACCTATACCTTACCAAAAAAAAACCAGAGTGCATCCCCCAATCCGAGAGCAAAGGTGGCATGGCTGTGGTAGGACAAGTCACTGCATCATCTGGGGTTCATCCTACCCAGTTAAGCTCTCTCAAAAAGAGGCCCTTTGTATACCTGTGCTCAGCCGATTAGGACGGTAAGACTTCTGATCAAATATGAAAAAAATGTATGACACAAGAAAACCCAAAAGAATTACCGCAAAACCCTCCACGGACCCCCTCCCCATTTCTTACCCAAAATATCCACGGGAGACCATCGCGCGCTACCCCGGGACTTTGCAAGGGGGGCGGGGGGTACCGATCAAAGCGAATGATGTGGGACTGGCCAACTCTGCCGTCACTTCATGGCCGTTCTGAAAATCAATGCATTGAATCTGTGGGCTGCTGAGGCACCTGCGCATGAATATCTCAGCACATATGTACCTACTTTTCTCCCCAAAACCCCACCAATGATTAACAAAAAACACCAAGATCCCCCAACCCCAATGGCATGCACAGCAATCCCAGCCTCGTTTGATTGGATAACAAAAGCAGGGCACCAAAACATGAAAAAGACAACGATGCCATGTTGCTACCATCCTCAGCGCACACAGGCTGCAGGGTGGGACCAGGCCTTTGCTTAGTGATACTGGGGGGGGGGGGGGAATTGGCCCTCCCGGGATTTTGGCTGACCCACTCACCCAACCCCCCACCCCCCCGGTATAGTATCAACCAGCCACTAAGCAAAGGCCTGGGTGGGACACTTGGCTTGGCAATCGTACATGATAAACATGTACACAACAGCAAACAAAACTGTTGCAGAGGAAACTGACTGTCGGTATCCAAACCACCACATGTTTGGGCATGGAGGACTACAACTGTCCCTGATGGATTGCTTGCACTGGGGAGGGGGGCAGGTGTGTGAAAATGGTCCAAGGCTGTCCCCTGGCCCTGAATTGGGGTGGGGTGCGGGAATATGGCAGGGGTTTGGGGCGGTTGCAGGCAGGTAAAAGTAATCTAGAGTTGTCCCCTGGCCCTCAATGGAGGCAAGGGAGGTATGGCAGGGGTTCGGGCGGGTGGTGTGCGTGCAAAAGTGGAGAGAACAAATACCCCCTCTGTCCCAGGACCCCCAGAGCAGGGAGGAATCAACAGGGGTACATATCCCCTGCCGTCTCGGGTTCGCAAAGGGGGAGGGAATCAAATGGGCTGCATGACCCCTGCCTTCCCGGGCTGCCAAACGGGGAAGAATGAAATTTTTTACAGCACCAACAATCCTCCGCCTCTTGGAGGATTAGTGTGACCGACCCCCCCCAAAAAAGTGAGTCAAACCCCCCCTGATTTGTACCAACTCTCCCCCCCAGAAATGTACCTTAAAGCCCCCCCCCCCCCAATGTACCTAACCCCAAACAAGCAAATGTACCAAAAGAACCAAAAAATACCCCCCAAAAAAAAGAACAAAAAAACAACAATGTACCAAAAAAAACGCACACACCAAAATATACCAACCAACCCCCCCCTGGAATTTTCTTTGGCAGGGAACCGTGGGGTTGTTAAGTAGGTGCCACAGGACAAAAAAAAACCAGTTCCAGAATGCATGCGCGTCACAGGCAGGGGTGGGTTCATCAGGGGACAGGATCATCATGGTGCCCAGTTGCTGGTGCCTCTTCATAAGGAGAAGAAGAGCCACATCAATGACAGGAATGAGAAATGCAAAGGCACTGCACTGGGCCGCATGAACCGCCAACAAATACACAGTAATGCGCCCCCCAAGAACAGGATTACCATCGAGAGGCATGTCATACGCATGGGCCATAAAGGGTCATGGCCTTTTTTTCAGTTGACCAACAGGGTGCTTTCAGCCTGCCTCCCCTTCATCAATGCGGCTTCCACCCCACTGACGGCCGCTTGCTCAACCATAGTTTGGCAAACGTCCGTCACTTGGGTGGCCACGGTGCAGGCCAAGGCCCCCACGTCAAGGCCGGCGGGGGGGGAGGGGGGGCTGGGCCTGCACCTTGGGCACCTTGGCGGACTAGGTGAGGGACACTCGTCCAGTGTGCAGCATCGTGCCAGCACACTGGCCGCATCCCAACATGCGTACCATGGTGCAGAAAAAAACGGGAAGGAAAAAGCACCATCTCTCACCCCTCCTACCCGCCCAATACCAGGGGAATGCTCCCAGATAACCCCCCCCCCCCTGTCCAAGCTACGCAAAAGTCCCAAATTAATGCAGTCCCTATCCCTACTGTAGCTTGGACAAGGCCGTAATCCCGACCCACATGTGAGTGACAACATAATGGAAATAACTGGACGCCCAGGCTCAAAATACAGGGGGGGGGGGATTTTGCCCCGGGAATTTTTCGCACAAGCAAATTTCGCACCGGGTTGGTTTCACACAGTGGCCTGAAAATTGAGCGGGAAATTTCGAATGCTTCCAGGATTTTTTACCCCCCGGAGTTTCCTGCATGACCTGGATCTAAATCCCAGGCCCCAAGCACACCTTCCTTTTGGTTGCTGTGCAGCCAGAGCCCTCAAAAATTCCGCCGTTCTGTCTTGATGGTCCTTGAGCAGGCATATGTCAGTGACAGGCCTTCTCTAGTGGATCTGCAGTGGTCTGTCAGCAGAAAAATCCTGGATTCAATTCCTGGAAACTCCAAACCGATGACCCATCAGCCTCATGAAGAAATTGCTTTTCATGCCCAAACAAAGCCACAAGAAGACGAATGCACAAAGGAATCCCATCAAAAATTGTTTGCAAACATGCAACTGAGAGCACAAAATGGCGAGATTCCCCTCCAGGTTCTGAAACTGGTCGCGCTTCTTCTTCGTCCCAAGCAATCTCCAACAACAGCTCATCTGTGGCATCCATTTCTGCCCCCCCTTTGTCCTTCCCCAGCCCAGGGAAGACGGTCCCCCACCACCCCCTGGGGGACGGTCACCAAGTGACGGTCCCCCACCGCCCCCTGGGGGACGGTCACCAAGTGATGGTCCCCCAGCCCCCCCTGGGGGACGGTCACCAAGTGACGGTCCCCCAGCCCCCCCTCTGGAACCGCACTACCACCGTACACGCACATTTGCAGGCACAGAAATTGCAGCATAAAACGAAAGAATTCAGCATAAGATACGTTCAAAGGGCTGCCAATGTACGGAGACCTACTCCTTGACTGCCTCGGTGCAAATTTTCTTGGTCCTGCTCCACTTGACCTTGAACTCTTGCACATGCTCACCACTTTCCACTGGAATGCTTTGGGCAGCACTCTTGGGTGGTGGTTTTGCCACAACAACACAGTGAGCTGCAACAAACATTTTTGGGTTGAGCAAGTGACGGTCCCCCACCCCCCCCTGGGGAAGGACAAGGGGTGGGGAAGGACAAGGGGGGAGGGGGCACCTGTTTCTGCCTCCAGGTCTGCAGGGCAGTGACAGTGCGCCTGGTGCAAAAAAGGCCACTGTGTCCCCAGTGCAGGTGCAGATGTTGTGGCACCCTTGGGTGCAAGCACTGTGCCCCCCCTTTGGCTTGGGCAGGGCCATGCATTGCGGATCATTGATGAATTGAAGAAGCGCCGGTGGGGTGGTGACGCACCAAGGTGGCTAAATTTCGACACAACTTTATTTCGGACAGTGGCCTGAGAATTGAGCAGAAAATTCCGCACACATCTGAAATACGAAATTTCCCACAACGAAATATTCCCGTCGCGAATGTTTCCCTGGTGACGTTTTGCAAGAAAGGGTCGCCATAATGCCCAAACTTCCCCCAAATCAAGCGGTGTGGGCACGGGGGGGCAACTACAACCGGTCCTGATGCGACACCCCCCCCCAGCTATCTGTCAAAACTTGGGGGGGGGGGGGGGGGCTGGGGGGTGTCGCATACAAGGACCGGGCCCGGCCGCCCCCCCGTGTGGGTGTGGGTTCAAACGGGCAAACACTGACAGAACAGGTGTCTTATCTGGCTGCACGACATTTGGTACTGACCTAAATGAGGTCCGAAATGAATAGTCCCTATGGCCACTGTAGCCTGGACACGACTGTAGCTTGGCCATCATGCGACGACGGTTGTCACCCCCCGGAATCACTGTACCTGGACAACAGGGGAGCACACTGGGCAGACCCGGCCATGACCATTGCAACACTCACCCCCTGCAACACCCTACAGCCGTGCTTGTACCGAATTGGGCTGGCGGCGTACGCCATCCGATGGCACCCCATCAGCTGTTGGTCCTGATCCGCATGCTGCCTGTAGCCTACACCTCCATCTCCTCAGGTACTGTTTGACCTCCAAGGCCGTCATGGCACCTGATACCACAAACTGTTCCTTGTCCGCAGTATTTGAAGGGGAATGTGCCAGTGACGATGGCTTTGAGGCTGCCGACGCCTGGGGTAGCGGCTGTGCTAGCATCACAGACTCCAGGACCACAAGATCCTGAGGGCTGCCGCCGAAGCGCCGAAGGCGCTCACTGCTTGACAGGCCCGCGTACTGCTGCACACAGGCCGCCATCTCATCTCCCAGCCAGTGCACCAACCCCTGCTGAGGCGTGCGGCGTTTGCAGCAATACAGAGCATCGCGTGCCCGTGTGTAGGCACGCCGCGCGTGCTCTGTGGGGGCCCCTCCCTGAGCGCCCGGGAGCCCCCGCAGGCCAGCCTCTGCCGTCTCCCACTCCAGGCACTGAAGGATCCCCTGGGGCCAACGTTCCACAAGCTCTTGTTCTGCGGGCTCCACAGGGACATCACCCGATTGGAACAGGGCAGCCATGCCCTCCATACTGTGCCTGTGCGGGTCGAAATGGCCGGATATGGGGCTGGACAATGCACACAAGGCAGTGTGGGTCTAGAGCTTGGGTCAAGGCCGATTTGCGGGATGTGGCATAGGACCCCCGAGAAGTAGTCTCTCGCTACGGTGCTGGAGTTGTAGACAGGCCATTGCTGAGGGATACTGGGGAGGGGGGGGGAGGTTAAATTGGCCCCCCCGGGATTTGGGTTGACCCACCCACCCCCCGGAAATTGGTCCCCTGGAAAAAATGAAATTTATCAAAGGGGTCCGGACTGGGAGGTCGAGTTTAGGGACACAAACTTCTTTTGGCCTCTGACCCCCCACACGCGGTATAGTATCAACCAGCCACTAAGCAATGGCCTGGTTGTAGAGTGTCAAAAGGGAGGGGCTTATTCAGGGGGTTGAATGGGTCTTGTTCTTCACTTGTTCTTTGTCCTGCGTCACACCAGTGAGTGATCCACTTTGGGTGGTGTTGAAGCGCGTCCCAGAGCATGTACCTGGATATGACCACCGCAGGATTCCGGGCCAGCTAGAGCGTGACCAGTAGTACATCAATGAGCCGACCAAGCATCTGGTAGTTGAATTGTGTGAGGGTTTTCATCGGAACACCAGTCCTAGGGCAAAGCCCAAGTCCTCCAATATGAAGATGGACCTCATCTACAAACGTGCATTCTACAACTACTTGTGGCAGTGCATGTTTTGTAGGCTTTTCCCGTTGCCAT
This sequence comes from Eutreptiella sp. 'Long Island Sound 2002', assembly GCA_964036045.1. Lineage (NCBI taxonomy): Eukaryota > Euglenozoa > Euglenophyceae > Eutreptiales > Eutreptiaceae > Eutreptiella > Eutreptiella sp. 'Long Island Sound 2002'. Next base: position 144,587,042 of record OZ038378.1, read on the forward strand.
ATTTTCCTCCGCCTGTTTGGTGCACCAAAGGTGGTGCAAACAACAGGTCACGGGCGGGAGGTTGGCCACTTCCCGCCTCTTTTCTGGACAAACCTTTGGCATGATGTTATGGAACAACCAATGGTAAACTCATATGGCCCTCCAATGTCCTGCTTGGAATTTCTGACAACATGGCTCATCTTCTACCTTGACTATTCGGAGACGTGTTCTCCTCTGCCGAAAGGGGGGGGGGGTTACAGATTGACTCGTCGGATCTTCTTGGTGTGGGATAGCATCACCATGAATGTGATTTTCACAGAGAAACAAAATGAGCTTTTAGCGCGTTTGTGTGTTGTGCACGCATACAGGGGGGAAGGCGCAAAGATGATCCAGGCAGAAAAATGTCACCATGTGTCTCTTCACACTATAAGGGATATCCTCCATTTTTCCCTGAAACTTTATACTTTGGTTGAATCAGTCAGTGAAGAGAAAGAGTGCGGAACGGAACAATTTTTTCAGCAGAGTATTACATGCATGCTCTGAACTGTGAGGTGGTGAAAAACGTAACCCGTGTATCAAAAAATCGTCAAGTTGTGTATTTTTTTTTTGCGGTACAGTCACGTAATTATTAAAAAAAAAACAGACCAGTGAAAGAAAATTGTCGGTGCATGCATTTTTTTTTTCCTGTGGTGAGTCCTGCAATTGTTTAAAAAAAATAGAAAATAAAAAAAAGCCTCTTTTGTAACACGTACACAATATGTACAATTGCCGTTTCCATACGGCACCCCACATTAACCTTAACGATGGGACGCCGAGTCCACAAAGCACAAAGCACTCGATGTGGCCACCATTTATTTGGGACTTGGCCAATATAAGGATATGGAAAGGGGCAAAAAAATATCTACTCAAGTGCGCTCAAGGCCCGAAGGTGCCTGCATGCAGTGCGAAGACCGCTGCAGGCAGTGGCGCAAATGGAAATACTCTCTATGGCCACCAAGGCATTGGGATGCAGCCAATATAATAGCATGTTTACACTCCATCTGGCACCTTGCGCCACCTTGTGTCCTCCTCGGTGGCAGGAGTGGCCATGGAAGGTTGCGCCCTAGTCTCTAGGCCTCCCGCACTTTGCTCACAGGAAGCATCCTTGTCTTTAAGCGGGGTGGGGGTCAGGGTTTTGCTTACCCACCCCGGGGGGGTCTATTCAGGGACCCACCCACCCAGAATTCTATTGCCTTCGGCGAGGCACCTCGAAGAGGGGAGAGGGACAACCTTTTTTGAGGTGCTGAGGCGGGAAAACTGCATAAGCAGGCTGTGCCCTAGACCCCTTGGGAGACCCGCCCCCCAACACCCAAATAGGGTGAAAAACACATAAAAGGGGGCTAAAACATGCTTTACATAGCATATTTCATCATTGTAAGTGGTCACAATATCAAAAAAATGTTTTGCAAAATTCTATTGCCTTCGGCAGTGCACCTCGAAGAGAGGTTGACAGTCAGCCAATCAGTCCCTGAGCCAGCAAGCAGGCAGTCAGACAGATACACACAGTTTGGGTTTTTTGTCAGTGGCAGATGCGGCCCCAAGCAACAGGGAGGCCCTTCGATGCAATGCACGTAGTGGCCGAGTGGTAACGCAGCCGACCGACATCTGTGTGGGCGTCGGTTCGAACCCCAGTCTGCCCACTTTTGCGCCGCCGCCGCCGGCGGCGCTAAAAGTCAGCAGATCGGGATTCGAACCGACGCCTGCACATCTTGCATCGGCTGAGTTACCATTGGACCGCTGGCCATGTTACCACTGTTGTGCGTCCCCACTGCTTGTAGCCTATTAAGCAAAAACTTTTGACCCCCCCCCCACCCCCCCCACCCCCCCCCCCTCAAAAAAGTGATATCCAGTTTTAGGGGGTAGAGGCCTCAAAATCAAAAAATCCATTGGGGGATGGTCTTATTGGGCAAAATAATGATTTTACAAGGGGTTGGACATCCAATATCATGCCTTGGGGTATGCTACGCGAATGACCCAAAAAAAGGGGGGTATATGACGCCCGCGCCTGCGCTTGATCTAACAACCTCTCTTCGAGGTGATTTTCCATTTTTGACCTGTAGAGGGTGGAAAACTGCAGTTTGTGCACACACCAAAGGCCATTGAACCACCTACAAACAGCAATTTCGAAGCTTTTGGGGGGCCCATGGCTCGGGCTATATGGGCTTGGCGGCCTTTACGTGGAGCCCCATGGGTGCTGAAGTACCCGTATTGTCACTAAATCATCACCCAAACCCATCCCAGGGGCGACAGAAGGGTTTCGGAAAAAGGCGAATTCTATTGCCTTCGGCAAGTCCACCTCGTAGAGAATCTACCCCGAGCAACACACACAAAAGAGGGTGGAAAATACATAAATACGGGCTAAAACATCCTTTACATACCTTGGATGATCATTTTAGGTGATCACGGTATCAAAAAAACAAGTTTCGAAAACTTCGATTTTTGAGCTGCCTAGGGTAAAAAACTGCATAAGCAGGTTGTGTACCAATCCCTTGGGAGACCCCCCCCCCCCCCCCGGGCCTAATACCCAAATAGGGTGAAAAACAAGTACATACGGCCTAAAACATGCTTTACATACCTTGGATGGTCATTTTGGGTGGTCACAATATCAAAAAAACAAGTTTCGAAAACTTCAATTTTTGAGCTGGCGACGGTGAAAAACTGCATCAGTAGGTTGTGTACCAATCCCTTGGGAGCCCCCCCCCCCCCCCCCCCGGACCTAATACCCAAATAGGGTGAGAAACACGTAAATACAGCCTAAAACATGCTTTACATACCTTGGATGGTCATTTTGGGTGGCCACAATATGAAAAAAACAAGTTTCGAAAACTTCGATTTTTGAGCTGGCCACGGTGAAAAACCGCACAAGCAGGTTGTGTACTAATCCCTTGGGAGACCCCCCCCCCCCGGACCTAATACCCAAATAGGGTGAAAAACACGTAAATACGGCCTAAAACAAGCTTTACATACCTTGGATGGTCATTTTAGGTTGTCACAATATCAAAAAAACAAGTTTCGAAAACCTCCATTTTTGAGCTGCCCAGGGTGAAAAACTGCATAAGCAGGTTGTGTACCGGCCCATTCACTAGGCCATTATTGTTGGAAACAGTCATTTCGCGTCTTTGGCGGGGGTTGTGACCGGCTCCCAGCAAGGCTAGAGACTGCAAAAACGTCCTTCCGTATCCTAGTAGGCATCATACTGTCACAACATCCCCACTCACACCCCTCAGAGTGGGTACCACGGGGTCACCGAGGTCGCCGAAACCGCCAACATAGCAAAAACGGCTGAAAAGTGCATAAACTGCATGAGCGCTCGTCCCACTCCGCCCCATACAAACCCCATAGAGTCGGGACCCAGAAACACTTTTTCGGCTCAAAATAAAAAAAAAACCAAAAGATTCATGATTTTCGACCCAAAAAAAAGGGGGGGTCATTTTTTGACCCCCCCCTCCCTGAAAACCTGAAAAAAGTGGGTCTCAAGTGGGGGGGGGTCTGGGGGGTTCAGACCAAAAACTCATTGGGGGATGTGTTTATTGGACAAAATAATGATTTTACAAGGGGTTAAACTAACAATTCAACCCCTTGGGGTAGGGTACGCGAATAGGCCCAAAAAGGCCAAAAATGGGGGGTATGTGGCGTTTTCCCCATATATACGCCTGCCTGGCTTTGATCTAACAACCTTTGCGAGGTGATTTCGGAAATCTTGCAGGTGTCACTAAACAGCCTACACAACGGCAATTTCGGGGCTTTTGGGGGGGCCATGGCTCAGGCTATATAGGCTTGGCGGCCACTACGTGGGTCCCCATGGGTGCTCAAGTACACGTATTGTCACTAAATCATCACCCAAACCCATCCCAGGGGCGACAGAAGGGTTTCGGAAAAAGTCGAATTTCGGAAATCTTGCAGGTGTCACCAAAAAGCCTTATCCAGCGTGAAAACGACTGAGTCCTCACCGGCAAGGGCCCATAGAGGGGGGCGACCAGGGGTACCCGGAGTTCGGACCCGGGACCCCCGCCATGGGTTAGGGGGTCCATGTACAAGAAAAAAGTTGCACGGGACCTGGGTCCAAATCCACACACAGCACCCAGAATACGCAAAGAAGTTTTGACCCCACCCCCCCCCACACCCCCCCACCCCCCCAAAAAGGGGTACCCGGGTACCGGGGGGGGGAAAGGGGTCAGAAACGAAAAATTCAGTGGGGGATCATTTTCTCTCCTAAAATGATGATTCTACAAGGGGTTGGACATCCGGTACCATACCTTGGGGTATGGTACGCGAATGACCCCCAAAAAGGGGGGGTATATGGCGTACGCACCTGCGCTTGATCTAACAACCCTCTTCGAGGTGATTTTGGCATACCCACAGACCGACAAATGTGACACCCACCCACCCACCCACCCACCCAAGTACCCAACTGAGACATGCAATACAGAAGACCAAGTTTTTCACAGAGGTGAACAACCATCATGTCAGTCCAACTGTCATCATCACTGCTCAACTCAGAGGATGAAACCAGATCACAGTTATGGGCGTGGGGCATGCACACGTGATATGCAATGCCATGTAAACGCACCATAAATAAACATGTTACATGGAACCTGCAACAGAAGAAAGAAAGAAGTGGCACTGGCTCGATAGACCCAAGGGCCCCCACAAAGTCCCACCCCACCCCGGGGGGGGGGGGGGGTTGGACACCCACCCACCCTGAAATTCTGCCAGACCCACCCACCCCCCCCCGTGGGGTAGGACGGACACTAAGCAAAAGCCTGGTGGGGGTGGTGTGAACACTGTCCTCGGTCTCGGTAAACACACCTTGAACTTGGGTGATGGGGGGCGGGGACACAAGAGGGCAAAGAAGCCCAATCATCCTTTCCAGATCATCACCAAGCGGTTGAATGACCCGCATAGCGCGATCGGCATGAACCACTCACAACACATAGTTGACAAACCTTGGAGGAATTGGGGTGAGGTAAACATCCGAAAAAATAATCCCGTGATCCACCACCACGTGCTTTTGGAATCCTAGGGCCCAGTGCTTGGAGGGAAAGACGTGCTTCTTGAGCGCCGCTCATAAAGGGCAGCTTAAGGAAATGGGGTATATCACAGGGGGTGGCCAATATAGGGTTAGGGCCACCCACCACTAACATGCATGCACATGGGGTTGCCAGTTGCACTTGTGAACGCACATACATACAACACTTACATGCACAGAACCAAAATAGCGGCCCTTCGGTTATCCTCAACCCACAATATATCAACCAAAAATTGCATGTAGTGCCCCCGTCGACTCCCATTTCCACATCCCCTCTGTGTACATTGATGTCTATGTGCGCTCCTCGCGGCTTGGGGGCAAGCATAGGCGAAAAAATGGAAAAGAATCGAAAAGTGCACATACATGGGGGGGATTTATGATGGAAATACAGTCGGGCACCCCATTGTGCACATGCACATGCACATACACATACACATAAGCAACGGAAAAATGCACCACACAACATATAGTGGAGGGGGAAAAGCCAGGCCGGAGGTTGAAAACAAACCCAAAAAGGCCAATAAGCATAGCTGCCTGGAGTAGAAGGGCATTAAATTCATGGTTGACCACCCCTTGGGCCGTGCCCGTGCCCCATAATTATTTCCCGAGAGGGACCGGCGGGAGTTATTTCTACTACAACAAAGCGTGGGAGTCCATCACCCCAAGTTGAGGGGCCACGCCAAAGCCTGGGAGTCCACCACCCCAACTCGAGGGGCCGGTCCATATCGCCAACCGGAAAGGGGCCAGTCAATACCCCAAACCAAAAGTTGCCAGTCCATGTCCACAATCGGAAAGGGGCTAGTCCATATGTCCAATTGGAAAGGGGCTAGTCCATATCTTCAATTGGAGCGGGGCTAGTCCATATCCCCAATTGGAACGGGGCTAGTCCATATCCCCAATTGGATCGGGGCTAGTCCATATCCCTAATTTGAACGGGGCTAGTCCATATCCCCGATTGGAACGGGGCTAGTCCATATCTTCAATTGGAACGGGGCTAGTCCATATCCCCAATTGGATCGGGGCTAGTCCATATGCCCAATTGGAAAGGGGCTAGTCCATATCCCCAATTGGAACGGGGCTAGTCCATATCCCCAATTGGAACGGGGCTAGTCCATATCCCTAATTGGAACGGGGCTAGTCCATATGCCCAATTGGAAAGGGGCTAGTCCATATCCCCAATTGGAACGGGGCTAGTCCATATCCCCAATTGGAACGGGGCTAGTCCATATCCCCAATTGGAACGGGGCTAGTCCATATCTTCAATTGGAGCGGGGCTAGTCCATATCCCCAATTGGATCGGGGCTAGTCCATATGCCCAATTGGAAAGGGGCTAGTCCATATCCCCAATTGGAACGGGGCTAGTCCATATCCCCAATTGGAACGGGGCTAGTCCATATCCCCAATTGGAACGGGGCTAGTCCATATCCCTAATTGGAACGGGGCTAGTCTATATGCCCAAATGGAAAGGGGCTAGTCCATATCCCCAATTGGATCGGGGCTAGTCCATATCCCTAATTTGAACGGGGCTAGTCCATATCCCCGATTGGAACGGGGCTAGTCCATATCTTCAATTGGAACGGGGCTAGTCCATATCCCCAATTGGATCGGGGCTAGTCCATATCCCCAATTGGAAAGCAGCTAGTCCATATCCCCAATTGGAACGGGGCTAGTCCATATCCCCAATTGGAACGGGGCTAGTCCATATCCCTAATTGGAACGGGGCTAGTCTATATGCCCAAATGGAAAGGGGCTAGTCCATATCCCCAATTGGATCGGGGCTAGTCCGTATCCCCAATTGGATCGGGGCTAGTCCATATCCCCAATTTTGGAAAGGGGCTAGTCCATATCCCCAATTGGAAAGGGGCTAGTCCATATCCCCAACTGGAAAGGGGCCAGACCACTAACTAGAAAGGGGCCGGTCCATATCCCCAACTAGAAAGTGGCCGGTCCATATCCCCAACTGGAAAGGTGCCAATCCATATGCCCAATCGGAAAGGGGCCAGTAACGCAGTAACGCAGGGACAAAAAATTGTACAATCGTGTAATCTTTTTTTTGCAGTAAAGTTGTGTTTTTTTTCTTACGGTAAACACAAGTACAAAAAAATTGTCCCGTCGTGTATTTTTTGGGGGGGTAAACCGGAGTAGCAAAAAAATCATCCCGTCATGTAATTTTTTTTTTTTTGCAGTAAACACAATTACCGTTTTCTTGCAATTACCACACAAAAAAATCCATGACGGTACGATTTTTCTTCTTACTTGCATTTATCACAAAAAAAAAACACAAATACACCGTGAGCTGTGCTATGCAGAGGGAGGTAAAGATGGCTGTGTTGGGACAGAGTGCTCTGAGAGTGCCGGGTTGTCCGAAGGCTGGGGCGAGGGTTCGGTATTTTCTACCTGTGCAAAGTACTCTGCACGTACATGCTGATTGTGGAGGCAATCTCCATGAGAGTCTCCTTGTACTTGCTGAGCTCTGGTGCAAGGTATGACACTGCAAGATCTGCAGGACGAGACAACTTCAACGCATCTTTGCTTGACTTCGTCGTGGGGGCATCAGGAGTAAACAATCTGAAAGATGACGAGAGGGAAATACTGTACAGAGTGGAACCAGTGCATGCGTGGGGGCACCCTCGGCCAACACCAAACCAGTAAGCTCAAGCTCTGTCATGATGAAAGTGTCTATGCAACACGTTCGGCAAAAAAACAATAGTGTGCCTCACTTTCCGTTTAGCATTGGTAGTTGGGACACATTCCCCGTTGTCGTTATGCACGGTCATAGCCATTTCCAGCCAAAATACAAAAAATTTGTGGTTAAGTTTCAAGCAATAATTAGTCACCCAGCACATTAGGCGTGCAATATCAAAGGCTGGGGCCGCCTATCAGCTTTACTGGGCAGCACATGGGTCCAAACCCAACTTCGTTTGAAACGTACGCTTTGCTGAAGGCCCGGGACACCGAACCGTTGGACAGTGCCCCACACACACTCTCCCACATCCATCTGCCGTGCACCTACTGCCCCGAAGGGCAGTGCCCGCCAGCGCCACCAGCTGTCAACCTTCTGCTGGCCACCGTCGACTGCCCACTGCCCACATGCCAACCAACCGACAGGCGGTGGCACACACGTGACAGCAAACGTGTGGGGGAGCCCATAGATGGGAATGGCGAGGGGCTGCGAATGGGTAAGAGCACTTTATCAAAAGCGGCATTATGCTCAATCTCCTTCCCATTCCGCATGTACTTCAAATGGATGTAGTTGTCCCCATGATGAGAGGGACCAAAAATATTGGCAGACACATGTTCCCCAGTGCTCCGAACGTACGTGACAGCCATGCCGGGAATAACATTGTTAGCCATGGCTGAAAATCACATCAGAACAAACAGCATGGGGTTGCAATGTGTGGTGCAATGTTGTTATGAACACAATGCACTATCACAAACACGACTGAGCCCCTTTTCCCTGTACGAACACTCTGCAAACACCCAATCCTCCATTCTGGACCACAAAAACAGCGGTCCCAAAATTTCCTCAAAACGGCAGTTCAACGCCCACCCCGTGCTTAGACAAGGCCGTGCATGCGCAAGGGGGGGGGGGGGGTAACTAAGAAAGAGGCACAGCGCCTTTCCAATGCCCCTAGAGGGCCGAGACACCCACCGGACTCACTGTTACAGACCTCCTGCCGTCACTTGACTGCCCCCCATGGGGGGCAACACGCCAAGAGGGGGCAGCACAGTAAGGGCAAAGGGTCTGGCAAACGTTGGGTGGGAATGCTGTCCAGGGCATCCATGACGTGACGGCACACCCGTGCATGATCAGGGCACTTGCCCCACACGCCCCATCGGGCTGGTCCCTTCACAGTTGTTTTGGCCAATCTGCTTGCCTGCCTACACAACAAGACCTCTATGATTCTTCCACGTGCCCTTGTTTGGGGAAAGTGTTATCCGAGTCAGACACTCCAGGCGCTGGCAAGTCTATTGTGCTATGGTGCAGATGGATCATGAAATTCGTATAACAGAAGCACTAAGGGAATGAAGGGGAATGAGGAACCAATGAGGAAGCATTGGATACACCACCCAAAGAGCAATGTACAGAAGATAAATTGAAAGAGGAGCAAGAGCAAGGGGAGCAAGGGGAATAAGAGAGAAACAATGGAAGCCCTCAAACAAGAATGCCAATTACACATAAGGGCACCATTCACAATGTCTTGAACGTGTCTCATAAGACTGGATGATTAACAGTTGGGCAGGACCTAGCCCGAATCTGCGGTTGTGGTTGTTGTTTGCAAAAGGTGCTGAACCAGGCTCAAGCTTCAACGGCCGCAAATCCAACCATCCAAACATTGGACAACAAGATGCCTTTGTTGCGCAGGCCATCCAGAACAACCTACATGTAAATCAGGGCCTTGGCCTCCCACAAGTACACACAAAAAGAAGGATCTACAACCACAAAAAAAGAAGTAGTGCCATCCTGTCAAACAAGAGTTGTCCTTCAAACAGAATGTGACGCCACCCCACAAAGAAAACTGCACAGCACCCAACTCCACCCCAAAACCCCCGTTTCAGGGTGAAGGGAAAGCTTGGATGAATGATCCCCACATTTGTACATTCTGGGAGGTTGTTTGGGAATGGCGAGGTGCTTGAACCGTGGGCATGGTGCCAAGCCTTGGAGTGGTGTTGGTGGCTCAAGGCAAGCATAGACACCTGTGATGCTAGTGTGTCTCCCCAACCCCCTTGGTACTTGGGGGTGGCTGCGCGGCGCACTGAGAGTGTGGGTTACATGTTGAGGGGGCCACATCCTTATAGGCCCTCTTGCAACACTTGTGCAACCCCACTGTTGCTAGTACCACTGGTAGTGCATCATCAACAACGGCAGCAACGCAAGTGGCAGCCAAGGCATGTATGATACAAGCACGAGCCTGAGCAAGAGCCTCGCAAGACCGACAGGTAAAGCAGGCAGAACCACTTACATGTGTGCATGCAATCTTTTTCAGGCTATGGTAAGTAAGCAAGGGGGAGACAAGAAAACAACAGCAAGATGCAACAAGCGAGGGGGAGGCACACACAAATCTACCGCAACAATTTTGGTGCTCAAGAAAATGCCCGTCAGGCTGATTGAACATAACGTTGCATGCAACAGTTAGCCAGCCCCCCCCTCCCCCGGCAAAAGAACCAAACCCCCAATCAGTACGAAAATTAGATCTATCCCTGACCTCAATTATAAGCCCCGGAGCACCACAGAATACCATTTGCACTTGTACCAACCCCTGCCAAACGCACTCATTATTCAGCCCACAAAAAGCATTTAAAACAAAAGCGAGGCCGACAAAAGGCACTTTTCAAGAGGGGAAAGAGAGAGAGATAGAGAGAGATAGAGAGAGAGAGAGGGAGGGAGAGAGAGAGAGAGAGAGAGGGAGAGAGAGAGAGAGAGAGGGAGGGAGGGAGGGAGGGAGGGAGAGACGCACACACAGAAGCCTATTTTTCATGGCACTAGTGCGGTAAACTTTCCTAATTTCCTACAGCCTGTCCCCTGTCCTGGATGCCATCTTCTGCTGTGCACATGCCATCCGCTGGGGCACCAATGGGTAGATGCCAGAACAGCACACGGATTACCGTACGTTGCTGTGGCCGTAAAATTGAAAAGCACATCTTGCTTTTTTTGCCTTCAGAAGTTGAATGCAATTCCGACTGCAAACGCATTACAACCATGACAGCACAACAGGGTCATGTCAGCTTGCAGTCCTGGCACTGTAGCTTTGTGTATGCCACCTGCACAAAACAGTGCATGCCTTTGCCATGCAGATTGCCCCCCAGAATGGGGGCCTTTGCTGTCACAGGCAAATCATAGTACCGGGGGTGGGGAATGGTGCAGGCATATTTTGGGAGGGCAAAGTTCCGTGAGGGGAAACTTTGGTACAAAATCTTAAATACCGTGGAAAGACGTGGTACAAAATTCTATTGCCTTCGGCAGTGCACCTCGAAGAGAGGTTGACAGTCAGCCAATCAGTCCCTGAGCCAGCAAGCAGGGGCTTATTGGGCAAAATAATGATTTTACAAGGGGTTGGACATCCAATATCATGCCTTGGGGTATGCTACGCGAATGACCCCAAAAAAGGGGGGTATATGACGCCCGCGCCTGCGCTTGATCTAACAACCTCTCTTCGAGGTGATTTCCAAATAATGGGCAATGCAGGAATTGAGCCGGGGACTACGATGTAGTACTTCTACAACTCAGCTGTGTACTTTCCCTGCTGCCCACCTGTGAAACAGGGTCCAAAGTGAAAACATGATGTCCCCAACAATTCAGACCCCTCGGAACCTTGTAATGCAAAGAAAATGTGCATACATCTGGTAAAGGCAAGACCTTGGCTTCTTAAATACCACGGCAAAATGTGGTACAATTTTGCTGTGCCACGTTTCGCCGTTCCGAATCTCGCACCTGCCAACACCCCCCCCCCCCCCAGTACTGCCACGATACACTTCGTGAACCACTCACACCATGCGAATCCCCCAAGACCTTGCAAATAGCACACCCCGAGTCTGTCCCAGAGCCACCCCGGCAAGGCAGCTGCTTTGCACTGGCCTGCAGGAGGCAGCAGCAAGCAATGATAAGGGGGCAACCTGATCACAACCCCCACGTGCGGCTTCAGCGTGTTGACCAGGTTGGGCGTCGCCAAGTAGTTGATCACGTCGGGACTCCCTTGCGCGGACGCACACACCTTCTCCAAAAGGGGCTTGCAGCCAGGGCTCTCAAAGGTAACGGCGCACGTGTCCTCCGAGCAAGCACGCACCGTTGCCAAGACGGCCCCTAATGAATGGCCCGTGTGAGAGATGTAATAATGAGGTCCGTGCACCGAACACCTGGGAAGGACGGTTGGGGGCATGGAGACGGTTTGCCGGGGAATTGCATGGCAGAGCAGACTGTTCCTTATGCATCCGCTTTGCCTCACCTGGACACCCACAAGAGACGAAACAAAGCACAAGACATTTGGGGGCGGTCTACTGCCATTTTGCGAACCGTTCTTGAACATCACCATTGCAAAACATGGTGACGCAGGCCTCACGCAGGTCCTTGCCCATGCGCTGCCTATTTTTAACATCAACCAGTCCAGCCAGACTAAATGACCGCACTCTAACACTTAGCAACCAGGAACAACAATAGCAAACAACAGAAACTTTCATTTCCGTTTCCGTGATTTTCCGTGATTTTCCGTGGCGGCCAGGAACAACAATAGCAAACAATAGGAACTTCAATTTCCGTTTCCGTGATTTTCCGTGATTTTCCGTGATTTCCGTGATTTTCAACGTTGGCCGATTTCCGTGATTTTCCGTGATTTTCCTGCCACGGAAATACCAGAATCCCTGCCCCAAGGCCTTGTCGTTGGCCTCACTCTGGTGCAGGCCACAACGACTTCAGATCCAGGGGTACCCCCCCCCCTTTGTATAAGCCACGCCGATGTACACAATTATTACGGTCCCTGCGCCCACTGTAGCTTGGAGAAGGGCGTGGCTTGCGCGCAACACATACAACTGCCCACACACACGTGCGCAGGCCACATGCGCTGAACTTGGCAATTCGGGACCTATGGGATGCATCAGACTTCAAAAAAGTCCTGTTGCCCCACGGGGCCACATGCGCTGAAATCGGCAAATGTGACAACAAACCCATGTCTTATGTGGCCGCACTACATTTCGTACGTAATTAAATTACGCACAAAATCAATACCATCCCGACGCCTACTGTAGTTTGGACAAGGGCGTGGCCTATACAAGAGGGGGGGGGGGATTAGAAGAGTACAGCCCCTCGACGTGTGTAGGCTGTGATATGGGGTGGCTCACATGCCACGCATTCCGAGAAGAAAGGGATGCTGAATGATGCCAAGTGGTGAGGTCCCTGTTCGGTCTTGCAAATCCAGGCCTTTTGGTGCTGATGCAGCCAAACCGACCCGTGTGTTGGGTGTGGCAATTGGGTGCAGGTACTGACTGCCTGGCACCACACTTCCAGGGTTTGCGCTCTGCCCACACCACCCTCAGTCACACAGAGGACCGGGAGCTGGACGGCTTGAAAGCCTCTGTGGTTTGATTTTTGCCCCCCCCCCGCCTCCTGACTCTCAAAATGGCGATCGGGGTTCGCCCCCTCCTGCCCAAGCCACCGGGTGTGCCTCCCAAATGGCACTGCAGGTGTCGGCAATATGGCCCCAGCAAATCCATCAGGTTTGCATCCCCCAAAAAGAGGCATCTGCAGGCAAAGGGTCAGGGGGCGTTGGCTCAGCCATTGGTCGCCACCGGGCGTTGGTCCAGCGCCAAAAGGTACCCACGGTGCCCAAAGAAAAAAACCTCCACAAATACAAACACATCAGTGCCCCCCATACGAACACCCCTCGCCCTCTGCACCCTGGGCCGAAGGCGGAGGGGGGGGGCTTGGAGCCTTTTTCCCAGAACCCCCCCACCTCTGATGAGGCTTCAAGGGCCGGGCCCACCACAAGCACCGCAGGACGTCTGAAATCACTGAAACACGTGATTTGACTAATAAATTTGGCAAATCCGGTTCACCGCCCGGTTTCTTCCAAAAGTCTGTTCTGGACCACTGTCAATGGGAAAAAGGAAGGTCCGGCCCAGGGATTTGCTTAGTGACGGGGGGGGGGGGGCGGAGAGGGGGGGGAATTTCAAGACCCACCCACCCAAATGTTGGGAAAACCCAAGGACCCAAAATTGTCCCACCCCCACGGGGGGGGGGGGAGGGGGGTGTTTGGACACCCACCCACCCAAAATTTCCAAGACACCCACCCACCCCCCCCCCCCCGTCCCGTAGGACGCCCACTAAGCAAATCCCTGGTCCGGCCCCTCGAGCCTGTTTTCCAGACCCCCCCCCTCCCCTAATTCACACCCGCTCGAAGGGCCCCCCTCCCCCGGAGTTGCAATGCACCGCAGGCCCTGCCCCACGCCCCTGACTCCACAAGGCCCTGCTGTTGGCCGGGCCTCCCCCCCCCATCACATGCGCGCCCCCGCGCCGCTTGCAACCGCAGCACCGTGACCTCCTCCGGAGCACAGGCAAACGCACGCGGGCGCCGCAACACACCAACTCAGGATCACCCGGGAGAACTCCTGCGCCAGAGGGAACTGCACACTCACTTCGTCGAACACCCACATCAGATCGGCTTTCCGCCCTTTTTAGAGAAGGACATTGGACGGCGGCAAGCCCGACCCTCCCCAGCGGCCTGACGAAGGGGACGCGGCAGGGCATCGCTTGAAAGGGGGGGGGGGGTACCCCCCCCCTCCCCACTGCCCTGACTCTACCCCAAAGGCATTCCCACACCCCAACACCAGAGCCCCAACCGCATTTCCAACCGCCAGCAACCGCCCCCCCCCCCCCCCGCCAACCGCTTTCACATCCCCTGTGACCGCTCTACAACCGCTCTGGAATTGCCCCGATCGCCCCCCCTTCCCCTTCAAGCGAAGCCCTGGGACGCGGGGTCAGGCCTCGCCTGCCTGCCCCTGAGGGCGGGTTGGTCACATGAATGGGCAGGACGCCCGGCCCTCAGGCGCTTGTTCAAATTGTGTCTGGTTTGGCGCCCGCCGCACGGGTCACGCATGTGGGATGCTTGCCTTGCATCGGGCTTTGGGTCACACACAGTGCAGCTCTTCTTGTTGTGCTCACACCCGGGGGGGGGGGGGCGACTACAACTGGTCCTGATGCGACACCCCCCCCAGCTATCTGTCAGAACTTGCGGGGGGGGGGGGGGGGGGGGGAGTTGGGGCGGGGGGGGGGTCGGCGGGAGGGGGGGGGGGTATTGGCAGCTTGGCCGGGGGGGGGGGCGGGGTCCATGAACCCCCAGTCAAGCTGCTGCTTGGTCGTCCTCGGCGCATGCACCGCGTGGGTCTGGCCCCGCGCCCAGGGGGGCAACTACAACTGGTGCTGATGCGACACCCCCCCCCAGCTATCTGTCAGAACTTGCGGGGGGGGGGGGGGGGGGCTGGGGGGTGTCGCATACAAGGACCGGGCCCGGCCGCCCCCCCGGGTGCTCACAAAGACTTGTAGGCAGACGTTGTGCATGACGTGTTGTTGTGGGTCAGCTCGTTGGTACAATGTCGTTGAATCAGGCGGCCCTCATGGAACACCCCCCTGGCTGGGGACCCCGGGGCACACGATGCGCGGGGCAGTGCACTGTACTCTTGCTTCCATGCCACCGCCTGCCTGGGCTGTTTGTGGCGCGTGCAGGGGCCGTCAGCCCTTTGGCACTTCTTGCTTGGGCTTCCCTGTGCGGTACCTGTCCCGAGGGTCGCGCTGGCGCGGTGGTGTGGTGTTGAGGGATGAGGTGCCTCGATTCTGAGGCGCCTTGGGTGACAGAGGGACAGGGGGGGCGGGTGGTAGTACAAGCAAAACTCCGGCACGGTTCACAACGGCTCACACCAGACCCGTGTCTAGAAGCGTGCGTGTACGGTTGCGCACGCTTACTTTCTATGGGTATGCACGCTTACGCACGCGTACACCCCAACCCTCCGCACGCTTGTGTACGCTTGGGCTCGGGGACACGGAGGGGGACCTCCTGTGTAGTCATGCTCAGGTTCTCTGCAGGAAAACATTGGCGGAATTTTTGTTTAAGAGCACTGTGTGCTGACAAAGCACTTAAGGGGCTTTTCGGTCCAAAAAAAAAAATGGGCACGCGTGCGCACGCTTGGACGGGGAGATGGCACACACTTACGCACACTTACCACCCAACACTGCGCACGCTTGCGCACGCTTAACCCTGGTCTGTGCGCACGCTTCTAACCACAGGTCTGGCTCACACAAACATCAAACTGAATGCCCGGGGGCACAGGATTCTGACGGAAGCCCCCCCCTCCCCCCTCCCTCTCCCTACCTGACCTCTGTAGTTTGCTCGCCCTGTCCACCCGGCGTGCCTGCCCGTCTGGTTTGCTGGTCCTGTCGAAGTGCACCCAAGTAACGGCCCCGTGGGCTGACCATGCCCCCAAAGGAGGCCTGGACCTTTGGGGACCCCGTAGGAACTCTGGGCTAAGGCATGTGTGCACAGGCGGCAGACAGCACAAAGCGCAGAAAAGATAGGCTCGTCAGTGGCCTAGAAGACCATAGGTACCGTTCTGTCACAAAGAATGGACACGAAGATTCCCATGGCAGGGCCACAGACTGACGCGAGCAGTGGACATGCAGCGGTACGCCAAAGGCCGTCACTAAGCTATAACCACCGGACCTGTCATTCAACACATTCCTGAGTTCTTACGCACACTGTGGGGAATTTTGCTGCACCCTCCCCCCTTTGGGACCCCCCTCCCCTCCAGGCCTGAATACCGGTTTGCCTGCATTTTCACGTGCCAGTGCAATGGGTGTGTGGGACAGGGGAACAGGCCGGGCAGCACAAGCAAACCCTTGTTTCCGGCGTGCTGGCAGCGGCTGGGCATCGGGAAAAGGGGGCCGTCTGTGCAAATCTGTTCAGTCTGCAGGTTGCATCGTGCCATGGAGCGTGCAATCTCACCAGCACAGGGCCCAGGGCTCGCTCTATGGGCCAAATTGTTTGGTGGAAGGTGGGGTAACGACATTGACAAAAAAGGAGATTTTCACGTGGTATATCTGCGCTAATCCTGCAACCCTTCCAAGTGATTTTCAGATCAAGGTCTGTTGCGAACGATGCACACACCCCACTTTGGGGTGGGTTTGCACAAGGGGTTGAATCTTGCAGGTGTTGTTTTCATGTACAATCATCCACCTGTAAGATCAAGTTGTCCCCCCCTGGAAGGAGGCTGTTAGATCGAAGGTGTGCGTGAGCGAACCCCCGGTTGTGGGGTGTGTGCGCTGAGCATACCGCAGGGAGTCAAACTGACTGGTCAAGCGCTTGTGAAACCATTTTGGGAGACAAGATCATCACCCGATCAATTTTCCGCTCCTGAACCTCTGGACCCTGCACCCCCACCATCATTCTGTGCCATTGTACCTGGTGTGCCACGCTCCACACGATCCTATTTTATGCTGGGAGTTATGTGGAGGCCCTTGCCAATAGCTGTCGTGCCAGGCGGGAAGAAAATTGCTTTGCGGGGGGGGGGGGTGGCACGGAAGCCCATTTGCCCAACCCCCTCCCCCTCCTTGGTCGCCGTGCCGGGAGGGGGGTTTGGGCTGGGGCTGCCCTACCTGCCGTGCCTGGGGGGGGGGGGGGGCGACCCCAACATACATGGCTCAAAATGATCCCCACGTCGCGCTGATCATTTTGACTACACATATGTGGGGGAATTTTTTTTCGTGAAAAAAAATTTTCTGGGCCAAAAATTGTGTTCCGGCAAAGGGCCCGGCACGGAAGCCCATTTCTGGAACCTCCCCCCCCTCCTTCGCCGGGCGCCCATGCCATCCCCCCCCCCCCCCCCGCAAAGCAATTTTCGGGTGGCCCTACGGCTCCCATGTTGTCAAGAATGGGGTCCAGGTGTTTGTGACCCCAAGAATGCAAGGAGCACACTCAGTACAAATCATTATTGACACTAAACCTCCTAAAACTTGCTCCAGACTTGAGAAATACAGAGGGGTATACCCTCACACAAATATCAAACTGAATGCACAGGGGTAAAGGGTTGCGTGACTCAAGCCCCCCCCCCCGTCCCTGTGTAGGGCCTGTGTAGGATGGCGCAACCTGCATCATCGGTGGTGCCGCGATGGGCAATGATTACATCTTGCGATTGCTCATTCCGATATGCCGCTGCAAAATAGCCTTCACGGTCCAACCCCACGTCCGCCGCATCCATGATCTTACTCCATCCCCCTGGAATGGGGGGGTGTGGCAGCTTGTCCGGGGCCCGCTCTGCATACACCCGGAGACTCAGCTGAGCACACACATGATGAGGGACAACGGGAAGCTGTTTGCGGTCAATGGCATGGGCCTTGACCACTGTGCGCAACCGATGGTGCGCTTCTTCTTCCGCTGCAGCCTCACTGGCCAGGGGGCGGCTCTCGGAAAGGCCCATTCGGCACAACACCTCAGCATTCCATTGCCCCCAGACGAGGGGAGGCTGTGTGGAAGACAAGGGGACAGGAAAACACGAACAGTTGCTTTGGGTGTCTTCCCTTTGGGCTTCTCCACGGTGAAAAATGTAGGTCGTGTACAAAAAATTCGTCTGGTCATGTAATTTATTTTTGCGGTAATGCGTGTGACGGGCTTACACGACTTACCGCAAAAAAAAATTACACGACTGGACGATTTTTTTGTTGCACGCAATTACCGCAAAAAAAAATTACACAAATTACAACATACACTTCTGCATGGAACGCGCCGTAGAACGAAGTGAGGAGTCCACCTTGCCAAACCCTTATCTGACACTGCACCATTCCGTCCTGTGCCCTGACCAGGCAGTGGCAAAAGAGGGAGCCATGCATGCCGTGCCAAGGTGCACCGTGCATGAGGCACTTCAGTACCCCATCTGCAGCAAGCAACGCCTGGGATGCAACTGCTGAGGCTCGTGTCTCGGAGGCCCGTGTGCTGACCTGCACCGTGCAGACAACACCGGCACTCTGTCAGACTGCACTTTCTGGACTTCTTCCGGGGTTGGCCACAAGTCAACAATGGTCTTTGCCCTCCAGAATCCGTCTGGCATGCCTCACAGCAGCTCCGGTACCAATTGCCCGGGCTACCGCGCTTGTAAGTCTGCTTGACCGAATGCCCCCACAACAGATCATTTCAGTCCTTAGTCCAGCAGTGCAAGGCTGCATTCAGACCCTCTTGTCCGTTGCCTGGTTGGGGTGGTACCAAGGGGGGGGGGGGGGTGGCTACAACCGGTCCTGATGCAACCTAGCCCCCCCAAGCTATCTTTCAAAACTCGGGGGGGGGGGGGGCGGAAGGGTGGTTTTTGGGGGGGGGGGGTTTGCAGTACGGCCAGGGGAGGGGTAGGGGGGGGCCTGCGCGCAACCAAGCAAGCACAAAAAAAAATGAGCGCCATTGGCGCCATGGCCCCCACACCAATATCTCTCAAAACCCGGGGGTGGGGGGGTGGGGGGCTGGTGGGGGAGGGTCGCATACAAGGACTGGGCCCAGCCAGCCCCCCCCCCCCCCCCTCTGTGGGTGGTACACTCAACGGATGTACACTTTGTTTGTGGTGGCATGTTGCCGGGCACCATTCATCACCGGGACTGTGGAAGGCCGGCCTACCATAGGCTCATTCACTCGGTCAAACCAGGAGGTCTGGGCAGGCTGGGGTGTATGAGAAACAAGCTCGGCTCTAGGGGGTGTATGAGAAACAAGCTCGGCTTTAGGGGGGGGCGTTTTTGCACAGCGCGGGCACAGCGCCACTTATTATGTTGCCTATTCCGGGAACACCCCTGCAAACCACCCCCCTTCAGAAGTGTGCATGATCCATTCAAAAACGCATCGGGGGTGCGGAATTCAGGACCCTGGGACCCGTGGCAAGCACTGGTGTACCAGCAGGGGCTGTAGGGTGCAGGATTCGGGACCCTGGGACCCGTGGCAGGCACTGGTGTACCAGCAGGGGCTGTAGGGTGCAGGATTCAGGACCCTGGGACCCGTGGCAGGCACTGGTGTACCAGCAGGGGCTGTAGGGTGCAGGATTCAGGACCCTGGGACCCGTGGCAGGCACTGGTGTACCAGCAGGGGCTGTAGGGTGCAGGATTCAGGACCCTGGGACCCGTGGCAAGCACTGGTGTACCAGCAGGGGCTGTAGGGTGCAGGATTCAGGACCCTGGGACCCGTGGCAGGCACTGGTGTACCAGCAGGGGCTGTAGGGTGCAGGATTCAGGACCCTGGGACCCGTGGCAGGCACTGGTGTACCAGCAGGGGCTGTAGGGTGCAGGATTCAGGACCCTGGGACCCGTGGCAAGCACTGGTGTACCAGCAGGGGCTGTAGGGTGCAGGATTCAGGACCCTGGGACCCGTGACAAGCACTGGTGTACCAGCAGGGGCTGTAGGGTGCAGGATTCAGGACCCTGGGACCCGTGGCAGGCACTGGCGTACCAGCAGGGGCTGTAGGGTGCAGGATTCAGGACCCTGGGACCCGTGGCAAGCACTGGTGTACCAGCAGGGGCTGTAGGGTGCAGGATTCAGGACCCTGGGACCCGTGGCAGGCACTGGTGTACCAGCAGGGGCTGTAGGGTGCAGGATTCAGGACCCTGGGACCCGTGGCAGGCACTGGTGTACCAGCAGGGGCTGTAGGGTGCAGGATTCAGGACCCTGGGACCCGTGGCAGGCACTGGTGTACCAGCAGGGGCTGTAGGGTGCAGGATTCAGGACCCTGGGACCCGTGGCAAGCACTGGTGTACCAGCAGGGGCTGTAGGGTGCAGGATTCAGGACCCTGGGACCCGTGGCAAGCACTGGTGTACCAGCAGGGGCTGTAGGGTGCAGGATTCAGGGCCCTGGGACCCGTGGCAGGCACTGGTGTACCAGCAGGGGCTGTAGGGTGCAGGATTCAGGACCCTGGGACCCGTGGCAAGCACTGGTGTACCAGCAGGGGCTGTAGGGTGCAGGATTCAGGACCCTGGGACCCGTGGCAGGCACTGGTGTACCAGCAGGGGCTGTAGGGTGCAGGATTCAGGACCCTGGGACCCGTGGCAGGCACTGGTGTACCAGCAGGGGCTGTAGGGTGCAGGATTCAGGACCCTGGGACCCGTGGCAGGCACTGGTGTACCAGCAGGGGCTGTAGGGTGCAGGATTCAGGACCCTGGGACCCGTGGCAGGCACTGGTGTACCAGCAGGGGCTGTAGGGTGCAGGATTCAGGACCCTGGGACCCGTGGCAAGCACTGGTGTACCAGCAGGGGCTGTAGGGTGCAGGATTCAGGACCCTGGGACCCGTGGCAAGCACTGGTGTACCCGCAGGGGCTGTAGGTTGCAGGATTCAGGGCCCTGGGACCCGTGGCAGGCACTGGTGTACCAGCAGGGGCTGTAGGGTGCAGGATTCAGGACCCTGGGACCCGTGGCAAGCACTGGTGTACCAGCAGGGGCTGTAGGGTGCAGGATTCAGGACCCGGCAAGCACTGGTGTACCAGCAGGGGCTGTAGGGTGCAGGATTCAGGACCCTGGGACCCGTGGCAAGCACTGGTGTACCAGCAGGGGCTGTAGGGTGCAGGATTCAGGACCCTGGGACCCGTGGCAGGCACTGGTGTACCAGCAGGGGCTGTAGGGTGCAGGATTCAGGACCCTGGGACCCGTGGCAAGCACTGGTGTACCAGCAGGGGCTGTAGGGTGCAGGATTCAGGACCCTGGGACCCGTGGCAGGCACTGGTGTACCAGCAGGGGCTGTAGGGTGCAGGATTCAGGACCCTGGGACCCGTGGCAAGCACTGGTGTACCAGCAGGGGCTGTAGGGTGCAGGATTCAGGACCCTGGGACCCGTGGCAAGCACTGGTGTACCAGCAGGGGCTGTAGGGTGCAGGATTCAGGACCCTGGGACCCGTGGCAGGCACTGGCGTACCAGCAGGGGCTGTAGGGTGCAGGATTCAGGACCCTGGGACCCGTGGCAAGCACTGGTGTACCAGCAGGGGCTGTAGGGTGCAGGATTCAGGACCCTGGGACCCGTGGCAGGCACTGGTGTACCAGCAGGGGCTGTAGGGTGCAGGATTCAGGACCCTGGGACCCGTGGCAAGCACTGGTGTACCAGCAGGGGCTGTAGGGTGCAGGATTCAGGACCCGGCAAGCACTGGTGTACCAGCAGGGGCTGTAGGGTGCAGGATTCAGGACCCTGGGACCCGTGGCAGGCACTGGTGTACCAGCAGGGGCTGTAGGGTGCAGGATTCAGGACCGTGGGACCCGTGGCAGGCACTGGTGTACCAGCAGGGGCTGTAGGGTGCAGGATTCAGGACCCTGGGACCCGTGGCAAGCACTGGTGTACCAGCAGGGGCTGTAGGGTGCAGGATTCAGGACCCTGGGACCCGTGGCAAGCACTGGTGTACCAGCAGGGGCTGTAGGGTGCAGGATTCAGGACCCTGGGACCCGTGGCAGGCACTGGTGTACCAGCAGGGGCTGTAGGGTGCAGGATTCAGGACCCTGGGACCCGTGGCAGGCACTGGTGTACCAGCAGGGGCTGTAGGGTGCAGGATTCAGGACCCGGCAGGCACTGGTGTACCAGCAGGGGCTGTAGGGTGCAGGATTCAGGACCCTGGGACCCGTGGCAGGCACTGGTGTACCAGCAGGGGCTGTAGGGTGCAGGATTCAGGACCCTGGGACCCGTGGCAAGCACTGGTGTACCAGCAGGGGCTGTAGGGTGCAGGATTCAGGGCCCTGGGACCCGTGGCAGGCACTGGTGTACCAGCAGGGGCTGTAGGGTGCAGGATTCAGGACCCTGGGACCCGTGGCAGGCACTGGTGTACCAGCAGGGGCTGTAGGGTGCAGGATTGGGGACCCTGGGAACCGTGGCAGGCACTGGTGTACCAGCAGGGGCTGTAGGGTGCAGGATTCAGGACCCGGCAAGCACTGGTGTACCAGCAGGGGCTGTAGGGTGCAGGATTCAGGACCCTGGGACCCGTGGCAAGCACTGGTGTACCAGCAGGGGCTGTAGGGTGCAGGATTCAGGACCCGGCAAGCACTGGTGTACCAGCAGGGGCTGTAGGGTGCAGGATTCAGGACCCTGGGACCCGTGGCAGGCACTGGTGTACCAGCAGGGGCTGTAGGGTGCAGGATTCAGGACCCTGGGACCCGTGGCAAGCACTGGTGTACCAGCAGGGGCTGTAGGGTGCAGGATTCAGGACCCTGGGACCCGTGGCAGGCACTGGTGTACCAGCAGGGGCTGTAGGGTGCAGGATTCAGGACCCTGGGACCCGTGGCAAGCACTGGTGTACCAGCAGGGGCTGTAGGGTGCAGGATTCAGGACCCTGGGACCCGTGGCAGGCACTGGTGTACCAGCAGGGGCTGTAGGGTGCAGGATTCAGGACCCTGGGACCCGTGGCAAGCACTGGTGTACCAGCAGGGGCTGTAGGGTGCAGGATTCAGGACCCTGGGACCCGTGGCAGGCACTGGTGTACCAGCAGGGGCTGTAGGGTGCAGGATTCAGGACCCTGGGACCCGTGGCAGGCACTGGTGTACCAGCAGGGGCTGTAGGGTGCAGGATTCAGGACCCTGGGACCCGTGGCAGGCACTGGTGTACCAGCAGGGGCTGTAGGGTGCAGGATTCAGGACCCGGCAAGCACTGGTGTACCAGCAGGGGCTGTAGGGTGCAGGATTCAGGACCCTGGGACCCGTGGCAAGCACTGGTGTACCAGCAGGGGCTGTAGGGTGCAGGATTCAGGACCCGGCAAGCACTGGTGTACCAGCAGGGGCTGTAGGGTGCAGGATTCAGGACCCTGGGACCCGTGGCAGGCACTGGTGTACCAGCAGGGGCTGTAGGGTGCAGGATTCAGGACCCTGGGACCCGTGGCAAGCACTGGTGTACCAGCAGGGGCTGTAGGGTGCAGGATTCAGGACCCTGGGACCCGTGGCAGGCACTGGTGTACCAGCAGGGGCTGTAGGGTGCAGGATTCAGGACCCTGGGACCCGTGGCAAGCACTGGTGTACCAGCAGGGGCTGTAGGGTGCAGGATTCAGGACCCTGGGACCCGTGGCAGGCACTGGTGTACCAGCAGGGGCTGTAGGGTGCAGGATTCAGGACCCTGGGACCCGTGGCAAGCACTGGTGTACCAGCAGGGGCTGTAGGGTGCAGGATTCAGGGTCCTGGGACCCGTGGCAGGCACTGGTGTACCAGCAGGGGCTGTAGGGTGCAGGATTCGGGACCCTGGGACCCGTGGCAAGCACTGGTGTACCAGCAGGGGCTGTAGGGTGCAGGATTCAGGACCCTGGGACACGTGGCAGGCACTGGTGTACCAGCAGGGGCTGTAGGGTGCAGGATTCAGGGCCCTGGGACCCGTGGCAGGCACTGGTGTACCAGCAGGGGCTGTAGGGTGCAGGATTCGGGACCCTGGGACCCGTGGCAGGCACTGGTGTACCAGCAGGGGCTGTAGGGTGCAGGATTCAGGACCCTGGGACCCGTGGCAGGCACTGGTGTACCAGCAGGGGCTGTAGGGTGCAGGATTCAGGACCCTGGGACCCGTGGCAAGCACTGGTGTACCAGCAGGGGCTGTAGGGTGCAGGATTCAGGACCCTGGGACCCGTGGCAGGCACTGGTGTACCAGCAGGGGCTGTAGGGTGCAGGATTCAGGACCCTGGGACCCGTGGCAAGCACTGGTGTACCAGCAGGGGCTGTAGGGTGCAGGATTCAGGGCCCTGGGACCCGTGGCAGGCACTGGTGTACCAGCAGGGGCTGTAGGGTGCAGGATTCGGGACCCTGGGACCCGTGGCAAGCACTGGTGTACCAGCAGGGGCTGTAGGGTGCAGGATTCAGGACCCTGGGACCCGTGGCAGGCACTGGTGTACCAGCAGGGGCTGTAGGGTGCAGGATTCAGGGCCCTGGGACCCGTGGCAGGCACTGGTGTACCAGCAGGGGCTGTAGGGTGCAGGATTCGGGACCCTGGGACCCGTGGCAGGCACTGGTGTACCAGCAGGGGCTGTAGGGTGCAGGATTCAGGACCCTGGGACCCGTGGCAGGCACTGGTGTACCAGCAGGGGCTGTAGGGTGCAGGATTCAGGACCCTGGGACCCGTGGCAAGCACTGGTGTACCAGCAGGGGCTGTAGGGTGCAGGATTCAGGACCCTGGGACCCGTGGCAGGCACTGGTGTACCAGCAGGGGCTGTAGGGTGCAGGATTCAGGACCCGGCAAGCACTGGTGTACCAGCAGGGGCTGTAGGGTGCAGGATTCAGGACCCTGGGACCCGTGGCAGGCACTGGTGTACCAGCAGGGGCTGTAGGGTGCAGGATTCAGGACCCTGGGACCCGTGGCAAGCACTGGTGTACCAGCAGGGGCTGTAGGGTGCAGGATTCAGGACCCTGGGACCCGTGGCAGGCACTGGTGTACCAGCAGGGGCTGTAGGGTGCAGGATTCAGGACCCTGGGACCCGTGGCAAGCACTGGTGTACCAGCAGGGGCTGTAGGGTGCAGGATTCAGGACCCTGGGACCCGTGGCAGGCACTGGTGTACCAGCAGGGGCTGTAGGGTGCAGGATTCAGGACCCTGGGACCCGTGGCAGGCACTGGTGTACCAGCAGGGGCTGTAGGGTGCAGGATTCAGGACCCTGGGACCCGTGGCAGGCACTGGTGTACCAGCAGGGGCTGTAGGGTGCAGGATTCAGGACCCTGGGACCCGTGGCAGGCACTGGTGTACCAGCAGGGGCTGTAGGGTGCAGGATTCAGGACCCGGCAAGCACTGGTGTACCAGCAGGGGCTGTAGGGTGCAGGATTCAGGACCCTGGGACCCGTGGCAGGCACTGGTGTACCAGCAGGGGCTGTAGGGTGCAGGATTCAGGACCCTGGGACCCGTGGCAAGCACTGGTGTACCAGCAGGGGCTGTAGGGTGCAGGATTCAGGACCCTGGGACCCGTGGCAGGCACTGGTGTACCAGCAGGGGCTGTAGGGTGCAGGATTCAGGACCCTGGGACCCGTGGCAAGCACTGGTGTACCAGCAGGGGCTGTAGGGTGCAGGATTCAGGACCCTGGGACCCGTGGCAGGCACTGGTGTACCAGCAGGGGCTGTAGGGTGCAGGATTCAGGACCCTGGGACCCGTGGCAGGCACTGGTGTACCAGCAGGGGCTGTAGGGTGCAGGATTCAGGACCCTGGGACCCGTGGCAGGCACTGGTGTACCAGCAGGGGCTGTAGGGTGCAGGATTCAGGACCCTGGGACCCGTGGCAGGCACTGGTGTACCAGCAGGGGCTGTAGGGTGCAGGGTTCAGGACCCTGGGACCCGTGGCAGGCACTGGTGTACCAGCAGGGGCTGTAGGGTGCAGGATTCAGGACCCTGGGACCCGTGGCAGGCACTGGTGTACCAGCAGGGGGTGTAGGGTGCAGGATTCAGGACCCTGGGACCCGTGGCAAGCACTGGTGTACCAGCAGGGGCTGTAGGGTGCAGGATTCAGGACCCTGGGACCCGTGGCAGGCACTGGTGTACCAGCAGGGGCTGTAGGGTGCAGGATTCAGGGCCCTGGGACCCGTGGCAGGCACTGGTGTACCAGCAGGGGCTGTAGGGTGCAGGATTCAGGACCCTGGGACCCGTGGCAGGCACTGGTGTACCAGCAGGGGCTGTAGGGCGCAGGATTCAGGACCCTGGGACCCGTGGCAGGCACTGGTGTACCAGCAGGGGCTAGGCACTGGTGTACCAGCAGGGGCTGTAGGGTGCAGGATTCAGGACCCTGGGACCCGTGGCAGGCACTGGTGTACCAGCAGGGGCTGTAGGGTGCAGGATTCAGGGCGAGGGGACCCGTGGCAGGCACTGGTGTACCAGGAGGGGCTGTAGGGTGCAGGATTCAGGACCCTGGGACCCGTGGCAGGCACTGGTGTACCAGCAGGGGCTGTAGGGTGCAGGATTCAGGACCCTGGGACCCGTGGCAAGCACTGGTGTACCAGCAGGGGCTGTAGGGCGCAGGATTCAGGACCCTGGGACCCGTGGCAAGCACTGGTGTACCAGCAGGGGCTGTAGGGTGCAGGATTCAGGGCCCTGGGACCTGTGGCAGGCACTGGTGTACCAGCAGGGGCTGTAGGGTGCAGGATTCAGGACCCTGGGACCCGTGGCAGGCACTGGTGTACCAGCAGGGGCTGTAGGGTGCAGGATTCAGGACCCTGGGACCCGTGGCAGGCACTGGTGTACCAGCAGGGGCTAGGCACTGGTGTACCAGCAGGGGCTGTAGGGTGCAGGATTCAGGACCCTGGGACCCGTGGCAGGCACTGGTGTACCAGCAGGGGCTGTAGGGTGCAGGATTCAGGGCGAGGGGACCCGTGGCAGGCACTGGTGTACCAGGAGGGGCTGTAGGGTGCAGGATTCAGGACCCTGGGACCCGTGGCAGGCACTGGTGTACCAGCAGGGGCTGTAGGGTGCAGGATTCAGGACCCTGGGACCCGTGGCAGGCACTGGTGTACCAGCAGGGGCTGTAGGGTGCAGGATTCAGGACCCTGGGACCCGTGGCAGGCACTGGTGTACCAGCAGGGGCTGTAGGGTGCAGGATTCAGGACCCTGGGACCCGTGGCAGGCACTGGTGTACCAGCAGGGGCTGTAGGGTGCAGGATTCAGGACCCTGGGACCGGTGGCAAGCACTGGTGTACCAGCAGGGGCTGTAGGGTGCAGGATTCAGGACCCTGGGACCCGTGGCAGGCACTGGTGTACCAGCAGGGGCTGTAGGGTGCAGGATTCAGGACCCTGGGACCCGTGGCAGGCACTGGTGTACCAGCAGGGGCTGTAGGGTGCAGGATTCAGGACCCTGGGACCCGTGGCAGGCACTGGTGTACCAGCAGGGGCTGTAGGGTGCAGGATTCAGGACCCTGGGACCCGTGGCAGGCACTGGTGTACCAGCAGGGGCTGTAGGGTGCAGGATTCAGGACCCTGGGACCTGTGGCAGGCACTGGTGTACCAGCAGGGGCTGTAGGGTGCAGGATTCAGGACCCTGGGACCCGTGGCAGGCACTGGTGTACCAGCAGGGGCTGTAGGGTGCAGGATTCAGGACCCTGGGACCCGTGGCAAGCACTGGTGTACCAGCAGGGGCTGTAGGGTGCAGGATTCAGGACCCTGGGACCCGTGGCAAGCACTGGTGTACCAGCAGGGGCTGTAGGGTGCAGGATTCAGGACCCTGGGACCCGTGGCAGGCACTGGTGTACCAGCAGGGGCTGTAGGGTGCAGGATTCAGGACCCTGGGACCCGTGGCAGGCACTGGTGTACCAGCAGGGGCTGTAGGGTGCAGGATTCAGGACCCTGGGACCCGTGGCAGGCACTGGTGTACCAGCAGGGGCTGTAGGGCGCAGGATTCAGGACCCTGGGACCCGTGGCAAGCACTGGTGTACCAGCAGGGGCTGTAGGGTGCAGGATTCAGGACCCTGGGACCCGT
This sequence comes from Eutreptiella sp. 'Long Island Sound 2002', assembly GCA_964036045.1. Taxonomy (NCBI): domain Eukaryota; phylum Euglenozoa; class Euglenophyceae; order Eutreptiales; family Eutreptiaceae; genus Eutreptiella; species Eutreptiella sp. 'Long Island Sound 2002'. The sequence continues at coordinate 144,614,977 of OZ038378.1, forward strand.
GGCAGGCACTGGTGTACCAGCAGGGGCTGTAGGGTGCAGGATTCAGGACCCTGGGACCCGTGGCAGGCACTGGTGTACCAGCAGGGGCTGTAGGGTGCAGGATTCAGGACCCTGGGACCCGTGGCAGGCACTGGTGTACCAGCAGGGGCTGTAGGGTGCAGGATTCAGGACCCTGGGACCCGTGGCAGGCACTGGTGTACCAGCAGGGGCTGTAGGGTGCAGGATTCAGGGCCCTGGGACCCGTGGCAGGCACTGGTGTACCAGCAGGGGCTGTAGGGTGCAGGATTCAGGACCCTGGGACCCGTGGCAGGCACTGGTGTACCAGCAGGGGCTGTAGGGTGCAGGATTCAGGACCCTGGGACCCGTGGCAGGCACTGGTGTACCAGCAGGGGCTGTAGGGTGCAGGATTCAGGGCCCTGGGACCCGTGGCAGGCACTGGTGTACCAGCAGGGGCTGTAGGGTGCAGGATTCAGGACCCTGGGACCCGTAGCAGGCACTGGTGTACCAGCAGGGGCTGTAGGGCGCAGGATTCAGGACCCTGGGACCCGTGGCAGGCACTGGTGTACCAGCAGGGGCTGTAGGGTGCAGGATTCAGGGCCCTGGGACCCGTGGCAGGCACTGGTGTACCAGCAGGGGCTGTAGGGTGCAGGATTCAGGACCCTGGGACCCGTGGCAGGCACTGGTGTACCGGCAGGGGCTGTAGGGTGCAGGATTCAGGACCCTGGGACCCGTGGCAGGCACTGGTGTACCAGCAGGGGCTGTAGGGTGCAGGATTCAGGACCCTGGGACCCGTGGCAGGCACTGGTGTACCAGAAGGGGCTGTAGGGTGCAGGATTCAGGACCCTGGGACCCGTGGCAGGCACTGGTGTACCAGCAAGGGCTGTAGGGTGCAGGATTCAGGACCCTGGGACCCGTGGCAAGCACAGGTGTACCAGCAGGGGCTGTAGGGTGCAGGATTCAGGACCCTGGGACCCGTGGCAAGCACTGGTGTACCAGCAGGGGCTGTAGGGTGCAGGATTCAGGACCCTGGGACCCGTGGCAGGCACTGGTGTACCAGCAGGGGCTGTAGGGTGCAGGATTCAGGACCCTGGGACCCGTGGCAGGCACTGGTGTACCAGCAGGGGCTGTAGGGTGCAGGATTCAGGACCCTGGGACCCGTGGCAAGCACTGGTGTACCAGCAGGGGCTGTAGGGCGCAGGATTCAGGACCCTGGGACCCGTGGCAGGCACTGGTGTACCAGCAGGGGCTGTAGGGTGCAGGATTCAGGACCCTGGGACCCGTGGCAAGCACTGGTGTACCAGAAGGGGCTGTAGGGTGCAGGATTCAGGACCCTGGGACCCGTGGCAGGCACTGGTGTACCAGCAGGGGCTGTAGGATGCAGGATTCAGGACCCTGGGACCCGTGGCAGGCACTGGTGTACCAGCAGGGGCTGTAGGGTGCAGGATTCAGGACCCTGGGACCCGTGGCAGGCACTGGTGTACCAGCAGGGGCTGTAGGGTGCAGGATTCAGGACCCTGGGACCCGTGGCAGGCACTGGTGTACCAGCAGGGGCTGTAGGGTGCAGGATTCAGGACCCTGGGACCCGTGGCAGGCACTGGTGTACCAGCAGGGGCTGTAGGGTGCAGGATTCAGGACCCTGGGACCCGTGGCAGGCACTGGTGTACCAGCAGGGGCTGTAGGGTGCAGGCTTCAGGACCCTGGGACCCGTGGCAAGCACTGGTGTACCAGCAGGGGCTGTAGGGCGCAGGATTCAGGACCCTGGGACCCGTGGCAGGCACTGGTGTACCAGCAGGGGCTGTAGGGTGCAGGATTCAGGACCCTGGGACCCGTGGCAAGCACTGGTGTACCAGAAGGGGCTGTAGGGTGCAGGATTCAGGACCCTGGGACCCGTGGCAGGCACTGGTGTACCAGCAGGGGCTGTAGGATGCAGGATTCAGGACCCTGGGACCCGTGGCAGGCACTGGTGTACCAGCAGGGGCTGTAGGGTGCAGGATTCAGGACCCTGGGACCCGTGGCAGGCACTGGTGTACCAGCAGGGGCTGTAGGATGCAGGATTCAGGACCCTGGGACCCGTGGCAGGCACTGGTGTACCAGCAAGGGCTGTAGGATGCAGGATTCAGGACCCTGGGACCCGTGGCAGGCACTGGTGTACCAGCAAGGGCTGTAGGGTGCAGGATTCAGGACCCTGGGACCCGTGGCAGGCACTGGTGTACCAGCAGGGGCTGTAGGGCGCAGGATTCAGGACCCTGGGACCCGTGGCAGGCACTGGTGTACCAGCAGGGGCTGTAGGGTGCAGGATTCAGGACCCTGGGACCCGTGGCAGGCACTGGTGTACCAGAAGGGGCTGTAGGGTGCAGGATTCAGGACCCTGGGACCCGTGGCAGGCACTGGTGTACCAGCAGGGGCTGTAGGGTGCAGGATTCAGGACCCTGGGACCCGTGGCAGGCACTGGTGTACCAGCAAGGGCTGTAGGGTGCAGGATTCAGGACCCTGGGACCCGTGGCAAGCACTGGTGTACCAGCAGGGGCTGTAGGGCGCAGGATTCAGGACCCTGGGACCCGTGGCAAGCACTGGTGTACCAGAAGGGGCTGTAGGGTGCAGGATTCAGGACCCTGGGACCCGTGGCAGGCACTGGTGTACCAGCAGGGGCTGTAGGGTGCAGGATTCAGGACCCTGGGACCCGTGGCAGGCACTGGTGTGCCAGCAGGGGCTGTAGGGTGCAGGATTCAGGACCCTGGGACCCGTGGCAGGCACTGGTGTACCAGCAGGGGCTGTAGGGTGCAGGATTCAGGGCCCTGGGACCCGTGGCAAGCACTGGTGTACCAGCAGGGGCTGTAGGGTGCAGGATTCAGGACCCTGGGACCCGTGGCAGGCACTGGTGTACCAGCAGGGGCTGTAGGGTGCAGGATTCAGGACCCTGGGACCCGTGGCAGGCACTGGTGTACCAGCAGGGGCTGTAGGGTGCAGGATTCAGGGCCCTGGGACCCGTGGCAGGCACTGGTGTACCAGCAGGGGCTGTAGGGTGCAGGATTCAGGACCCTGGGACCCGTGGCAGGCACTGGTGTACCAGCAGGGGCTGTAGGGTGCAGGATTCAGGACCCTGGGACCCGTGGCAGGCACTGGTGTACCAGCAGGGGCTGTAGGGTGCAGGATTCAGGGCCCTGGGACCCGTGGCAGGCACTGGTGTACCAGCAGGGGCTGTAGGGTGCAGGATTCAGGACCCTGGGACCCGTGGCAGGCACTGGTGTACCAGCAGGGGCTGTAGGGTGCAGGATTCAGGACCCTGGGACCCGTGGCAAGCACTGGTGTACCAGCAGGGGCTGTAGGGTGCAGGATTCAGGACCCTGGGACCCGTGGCAAGCACTGGTGTACCAGCAGGGGCTGTAGGGTGCAGGATTCAGGACCCTGGGACCCGTGGCAGGCACTGGTGTACCAGCAGGGGCTGTAGGGCGCAGGATTCAGGACCCTGGGACCCGTGGCAGGCACTGGTGTACCAGCAGGGCTGTAGGGTGCAGGATTCAGGACCCTGGGACCCGTGGCAAGCACTGGTGTACCAGCAGGGGCTGTAGGGCGCAGGATTCAGGACCCTGGGACCCGTGGCAGGCACTGGTGTACCAGCAGGGGCTGTAGGGTGCAGGATTCAGGACCCTGGGACCCGTGGCAGGCACTGGTGTACCAGCAGGGGCTGTAGGGTGCAGGATTCAGGACCCTGGGACCCCGTGGCAAGCACTGGTGTACCAGCAGGGGCTGTAGGGTGCAGGATTCAGGACCCTGGGACCCGTGGCAGGCACTGGTGTACCAGCAGGGGCTGTAGGGCGCAGGATTCAGGGCCCTGGGACCCGTGGCAGGCACTGGTGTACCAGCAGGGGCTGTAGGGCGCAGGATTCAGGACCCTGGGACCCGTGGCAGGCACTGGTGTACCAGCAGGGGCTGTAGGGTGCAGGATTCAGGACCCTGGGACCCGTGGCAGGCACTGGTGTACCAGCAGGGGCTGTAGGGTGCAGGATTCAGGGCCCTGGGACCCGTGGCAGGCACTGGTGTACCAGCAGGGGCTGTAGGGTGCAGGATTCAGGACCCTGGGACCCGTGGCAGGCACTGGTGTACCAGCAGGGGCTGTAGGGTTGCAGGATTCAGGACCCTGGGACCCGTGGCAGGCACTGGTGTACCAGCAGGGGCTGTAGGGTGCAGGATTCAGGACCCTGGGACCCGTGGCAGGCACTGGTGTACCAGCAGGGGCTGTAGGGTGCAGGATTCAGGACCCTGGGACCCGTGGCAGGCACTGGTGTACCAGCAGGGGCTGTAGGGTGCAGGATTCAGGACCCTGGGACCCGTGGCAAGCACTGGTGTACCAGCAGGGGCTGTAGGGTGCAGGATTCAGGACCCTGGGACCCGTGGCAGGCACTGGTGTACCAGCAGGGGCTGTAGGGTGCAGGATTCAGGACCCTGGGACCCGTGGCAGGCACTGGTGTACCAGCAGGGGCTGTAGGGTGCAGGATTCAGGACCCTGGGACCCGTGGCAGGCACTGGTGTACCAGCAGGGGCTGTAGGGTGCAGGATTCAGGACCCTGGGACCCGTGGCAGGCACTGGTGTACCAGCAGGGGCTGTAGGGTGCAGGATTCAGGACCCTGGGACCCGTGGCAGGCACTGGTGTACCAGCAGGGGCTGTAGGGTGCAGGATTCAGGACCCTGGGACCCGTGGCAGGCACTGGTGTACCAGCAGGGGCTGTAGGGTGCAGGATTCAGGACCCTGGGACCCGTGGCAGGCACTGGTGTACCAGCAGGGGCTGTAGGGTGCAGGATTCAGGACCCTGGGACCCGTGGCAGGCACTGGTGTACCAGCAGGGGCTGTAGGGTGCAGGATTCAGGACCCTGGGACCCGTGGCAAGCACTGGTGTACCAGCAGGGGCTGTAGGGTGCAGGATTCAGGACCTGGGACCCGTGGCAGGCACCGGTGTACCAGCAGGGGCTGTAGGGTGCAGGATTCAGGACCCTGGGACCCGTGGCAGGCACTGGTGTACCAGCAGGGGCTGTAGGGCGCAGGATTCAGGACCCTGGACCCGTGGCAAGCACTGGTGTACCAGCAGGGGCTGTAGGGTGCAGGATTCAGGACCCTGGGACCCGTGGCAGGCACTGGTGTACCAGCAGGGGCTGTAGGGTGCAGGATTCAGGACCCTGGGACCCGTGGCAGGCACTGGTGTACCAGCAGGGGCTGTAGGGTGCAGGATTCAGGACCCTGGGACCCGTGGCAGGCACTGGTGTACCAGAAGGGGCTGTAGGGTGCAGGATTCAGGACCCTGGGACCCGTGGCAGGCACTGGTGTACCAGCAGGGGCTGTAGGGTGCAGGATTCAGGACCCTGGGACCCGTGGCAGGCACTGGTGTACCAGCAGGGGCTGTAGGGTGCAGGATTCAGGACCCTGGGAGGCCGTGGCAAGCACTGGTGTACCAGCAGGGGCTGTAGGGTGCAGGATTCAGGACCCTGGGACCCGTGGCAAGCACTGGTGTACCAGCAGGGGCTGTAAGGGTGCAGGATTCAGGACCCTGGGACCCGTGGCAGGCACTGGTGTACCAGCAGGGGCTGTAGGGTGCAGGATTCAGGACCCTGGGACCCGTGGCAGGCACTGGTGTACCAGCAGGGGCTGTAGGGTGCAGGATTCAGGACCCTGGGACCCGTGGCAAGCACTGGTGTACCAGCAGGGGCTGTAGGGTGCAGGATTCAGGACCCTGGGACCCGTGGCAGGCACTGGTGTACCAGCAGGGGCTGTAGGGTGCAGGATTCAGGACCCTGGGACCCGTGGCAGGCACTGGTGTACCAGCAGGGGCTGTAGGGTGCAGGATTCAGGACCCTGGGACCCGTGGCAGGCACTGGTGTACCAGCAGGGGCTGTAGGGTGCAGGATTCAGGACCCTGGGACCCGTGGCAAGCACTGGTGTACCAGCAGGGGCTGTAGGGTGCAGGATTCAGGACCCTGGGACCCGTGGCAGGCACTGGTGTACCAGCAGGGGCTGTAGGGTGCAGGATTCAGGACCCTGGGACCCGTGGCAGGCACTGGTGTACCAGCAGGGGCTGTAGGGTGCAGGATTCAGGACCCTGGGACCCGTGGCAGGCACTGGTGTACCAGCAGGGGCTGTAGGGTGCAGGATTCAGGACCCTGGGACCCGTGGCAGGCACTGGTGTACCAGCAGGGGCTGTAGGGCGCAGGATTCAGGACCCTGGGACCCGTGGCAAGCACTGGTGTACCAGCAGGGGCTGTAGGGTGCAGGATTCAGGGCCCTGGGACCCGGGCAAGCACTGGTGTACCAGCAGGGGCTGTAGGGCGCAGGATTCAGGACCCTGGGACCCGTGGCAGGCACTGGTGTACCAGCAGGGGCTGTAGGGTGCAGGATTCAGGACCCTGGGACCCGTGGCAGGCACTGGTGTACCAGCAGGGGCTGTAGGGTGCAGGATTCAGGACCCTGGGACCCGTGGCAGGCACTGGTGTACCAGCAGGGGCTGTAGGGTGCAGGATTCAGGACCCTGGGACCCGTGGCAGGCACTGGTGTACCAGCAGGGGCTGTAGGGTGCAGGATTCAGGACCCTGGGACCCGTGGCAGGCACTGGTGTACCAGCAGGGGCTGTAGGGTGCAGGATTCAGGACCCTGGGACCCGTGGCAGGCACTGGTGTACCAGCAGGGGCTGTAGGGTGCAGGATTCAGGAACCCTGGGACCCGTGGCAGGCACTGGTGTACCAGCAGGGGCTGTAGGGTGCAGGATTCAGGACCCTGGGACCCGTGGCAGGCACTGGTGTACCAGCAGGGGCTGTAGGGTGCAGGATTCAGGACCCTGGGACCCGTGGCAGGCACTGGTGTACCAGCAGGGGCTGTAGGGTGCAGGATTCAGGACCCTGGGACCCGTGGCAGGCACTGGTGTACCAGCAGGGGCTGTAGGGTGCAGGATTCAGGACCCTGGGACCCGTGGCAGGCACTGGTGTACCAGCAGGGGCTGTAGGGTGCAGGATTCAGGACCCTGGGACCCGTGGCAGGCACTGGTGTACCAGCAGGGGCTGTAGGGTGCAGGGTTCAGGACCCTGGGACCCGTGGCAGGCACTGGTGTACCAGCAGGGGCTGTAGGGTGCAGGGATTCAGGACCCTGGGACCCGTGGCAGGCACTGGTGTACCAGCAGGGGCTGTAGGGTGCAGGATTCAGGACCCTGGGACCCGTGGCAGGCACTGGTGTACCAGCAGGGGCTGTAGGGTGCAGGATTCAGGACCCTGGGACCCGTGGCAAGCACTGGTGTACCAGCAGGGGCTGTAGGGTGCAGGATTCAGGACCCTGGGACCCGTGGCAGGCACTGGTGTACCAGCAGGGGCTGTAGGGTGCAGGATTCAGGACCCTGGGACCCGTGGCAAGCACTGGTGTACCAGCAGGGGCTGTAGGGTGCAGGATTCAGGACCCTGGGACCCGTGGCAAGCACTGGTGTACCAGCAGGGGCTGTAGGGTGCAGGATTCAGGACCCTGGGACCCGTGGCAGGCACTGGTGTACCAGCAGGGGCTGTAGGGTGCAGGATTCAGGACCCTGGGACCCGTGGCAGGCACTGGTGTACCAGCAGGGGCTGTAGGGTGCAGGATTCAGGGCCCTGGGACCCGTGGCAGGCACTGGTGTACCAGCAGGGGCTGTAGGGTGCAGGATTCAGGACCCTGGGACCCGTGGCAAGCACTGGTGTACCAGCAGGGGCTGTAGGGTGCAGGATTCAGGGACCCTGGGACCCGTGGCAGGCACTGGTGTACCAGCAGGGGCTGTAGGGTGCAGGATTCAGGACCCTGGGACCCGTGGCAAGCACTGGTGTACCAGCAGGGGCTGTAGGGCGCAGGATTCAGGACCCTGGGACCCGTGGCAGGCACTGGTGTACCAGCAGGGGCTGTAGGGCGCAGGATTCAGGACCCTGGGACCCGTGGCAAGCACTGGTGTACCAGCAGGGGCTGTAGGGTGCAGGATTCAGGACCCTGGGACCCGTGGCAGGCACTGGTGTACCAGCAGGGGCTGTAGGGTGCAGGATTCAGGACCCTGGGACCCGTGGCAGGCACTGGTGTACCAGCAGGGGCTGTAGGGTGCAGGATTCAGGACCCTGGGACCCGTGGCAGGCACTGGTGTACCAGCAGGGGCTGTAGGGTGCAGGATTCAGGACCCTGGGACCCGTGGCAGGCACTGGTGTACCAGCAGGGGCTGTAGGGTGCAGGATTCAGGGCCCTGGGACCCGTGACAGTCACTGGTGTACCAGCAGGGGCTGTAGGGTGCAGGATTCAGGACCCTGGGACCCGTGGCAGGCACTGGTGTACCAGCAGGGGCTGTAGGGTGCAGGATTCAGGGCCCTGGGACCCGTGGCAGGCACTGGTGTACCAGCAGGGGCTGTAGGGTGCAGGATTCAGGACCCTGGGACCCGTGGCAGGCACTGGTGTACCAGCAGGGGCTGTAGGGTGCAGGATTCAGGACCCTGGGACCCGTGGCAGGCACTGGTGTACCAGCAGGGGCTGTAGGGTGCAGGATTCAGGACCCTGGGACCCGTGGCAGGCACTGGTGTACCAGCAGGGGCTGTAGGGTGCAGGATTCAGGACCCTGGGACCCGTGGCAGGCACTGGTGTACCAGCAGGGGCTGTAGGGTGCAGGATTCAGGACCCTGGGACCCGTGGCAGGCACTGGTGTACCAGCAGGGGCTGTAGGGTGCAGGATTCAGGACCCTGGGACCCGTGGCAGGCACTGGTGTACCAGCAGGGGCTGTAGGGTGCAGGATTCAGGACCCTGGGACCCGTGGCAGGCACTGGTGTACCAGCAGGGGCTGTAGGGTGCAGGATTCAGGACCCTGGGACCCGTGGCAAGCACTGGTGTACCAGCAGGGGCTGTAGGGTGCAGGATTCAGGACCCTGGGACCCGTGGCAAGCACTGGTGTACCAGCAGGGGCTGTAGGGTGCAGGATTCAGGACCCTGGGACCCGTGGCAGGCACTGGTGTACCAGCAGGGGCTGTAGGGTGCAGGATTCAGGACCCTGGGACCCGTGGCAGGCACTGGTGTACCAGCAGGGGCTGTAGGGTGCAGGATTCAGGACCCTGGGACCCGTGGCAGGCACTGGTGTACCAGCAGGGGCTGTAGGGTGCAGGATTCAGGACCCTGGGACCCGTGGCAAGCACTGGTGTACCAGCAGGGGCTGTAGGGTGCAGGATTCAGGACCCTGGGACCCGTGGCAGGCACTGGTGTACCAGCAGGGGCTGTAGGGTGCAGGATTCAGGACCCTGGGACCCGTGGCAGGCACTGGTGTACCAGCAGGGGCTGTAGGGTGCAGGATTCAGGACCCTGGGACCCGTGGCAAGCACTGGTGTACCAGCAGGGGCTGTAGGGTGCAGGATTCAGGACCCTGGGACCCGTGGCAGGCACTGGTGTACCAGCAGGGGCTGTAGGGTGCAGGATTCAGGACCCTGGGACCCGTGGCAAGCACTGGTGTACCAGCAGGGGCTGTAGGGTGCAGGATTCAGGACCCTGGGACCCGTGGCAGGCACTGGTGTACCAGCAGGGGCTGTAGGGTGCAGGATTCAGGACCCTGGGACCCGTGGCAGGCACTGGTGTACCAGCAGGGGCTGTAGGGTGCAGGATTCAGGACCCTGGGACCCGTGGCAGGCACTGGTGTACCAGCAGGGGCTGTAGGGTGCAGGATTCAGGGCCCCTGGGACCCGTGGCAGGCACTGGTGTACCAGCAGGGGCTGTAGGGTGCAGGATTCAGGACCCTGGGACCCGTGGCAAGGCACTGGTGTACCAGCAGGGGCTGTAGGGTGCAGGATTCAGGACCCTGGGACCCGTGGCAGGCACTGGTGTACCAGCAGGGGCTGTAGGGTGCAGGATTCAGGACCCTGGGACCCGTGGCAGGCACTGGTGTACCAGCAGGGGCTGTAGGGTGCAGGATTCAGGACCCTGGGACCCGTGGCAGGCACTGGTGTACCAGCAGGGGCTGTAGGGTGCAGGATTCAGGACCCTGGGACCCGTGGCAGGCACTGGTGTACCAGCAGGGGCTGTAGGGTGCAGGATTCAGGACCCTGGGACCCGTGGCAGGCACTGGTGTACCAGCAGGGGCTGTAGGGTGCAGGATTCAGGACCCTGGGACCCGTGGCAGGCACTGGTGTACCAGCAGGGGCTGTAGGGTGCAGGATTCAGGACCCTGGGACCCGTGGCAGGCACTGGTGTACCAGCAGGGGCTGTAGGGTGCAGGATTCAGGACCCTGGGACCCGTGGCAGGCACTGGTGTACCAGCAGGGGCTGTAGGGTGCAGGATTCAGGGACCCTGGGACCCGTGGCAGGCACTGGTGTACCAGCAGGGGCTGTAGGGTGCAGGATTCAGGACCCTGGGACCCGTGGCAGGCACTGGTGTACCAGCAGGGGCTGTAGGGTGCAGGATTCAGGACCCTGGGACCCGTGGCAGGCACTGGTGTACCAGCAGGGGCTGTAGGGTGCAGGATTCAGGACCCTGGGACCCGTGGCAGGCACTGGTGTACCAGCAGGGGCTGTAGGGTGCAGGATTCAGGACCCTGGGACCCGTGGCAGGCACTGGTGTACCAGCAGGGGCTGTAGGGTGCAGGATTCAGGACCCTGGGACCCGTGGCAGGCACTGGTGTACCAGCAGGGGCTGTAGGGTGCAGGATTCAGGACCCTGGGACCCGTGGCAGGCACTGGTGTACCAGCAGGGGCTGTAGGGTGCAGGATTCAGGACCCTGGGACCCGTGGCAGGCACTGGTGTACCAGCAGGGGCTGTAGGGTGCAGGATTCAGGACCCTGGGACCCGTGGCAGGCACTGGTGTACCAGCAGGGGCTGTAGGGTGCAGGATTCAGGACCCTGGGACCCGTGGCAGGCACTGGTGTACCAGCAGGGGCTGTAGGGTGCAGGATTCAGGACCCTGGGACCCGTGGCAGGCACTGGTGTACCAGCAGGGGCTGTAGGGTGCAGGATTCAGGACCCTGGGACCCGTGGCAGGCACTGGTGTACCAGCAGGGGCTGTAGGGTGCAGGATTCAGGACCCTGGGACCCGTGGCAGGCACTGGTGTACCAGCAGGGGCTGTAGGGTGCAGGATTCAGGACCCTGGGACCCGTGGCAGGCACTGGTGTACCAGCAGGGGCTGTAGGGTGCAGGATTCAGGACCCTGGGACCCGTGGCAGGCACTGGTGTACCAGCAGGGGCTGTAGGGTGCAGGATTCAGGACCCTGGGACCCGTGGCAGGCACTGGTGTACCAGCAGGGGCTGTAGGGTGCAGGATTCAGGACCCTGGGACCCGTGGCAGGCACTGGTGTACCAGCAGGGGCTGTAGGGTGCAGGATTCAGGACCCTGGGACCCGTGGCAGGCACTGGTGTACCAGCAGGGGCTGTAGGGTGCAGGATTCAGGACCCTGGGACCCGTGGCAGGCACTGGTGTACCAGCAGGGGCTGTAGGGTGCAGGATTCAGGACCCTGGGACCCGTGGCAGGCACTGGTGTACCAGCAGGGGCTGTAGGGTGCAGGATTCAGGACCCTGGGACCCGTGGCAGGCACTGGTGTACCAGCAGGGGCTGTAGGGTGCAGGATTCAGGACCCTGGGACCCGTGGCAGGCACTGGTGTACCAGCAGGGGCTGTAGGGTGCAGGATTCAGGACCCTGGGACCCGTGGCAGGCACTGGTGTACCAGCAGGGGCTGTAGGGTGCAGGATTCAGGACCCTGGGACCCGTGGCAGGCACTGGTGTACCAGCAGGGGCTGTAGGGTGCAGGATTCAGGACCCTGGGACCCGTGGCAGGCACTGGTGTACCAGCAGGGGCTGTAGGGTGCAGGATTCAGGACCCTGGGACCCGTGGCAGGCACTGGTGTACCAGCAGGGGCTGTAGGGTGCAGGATTCAGGACCCTGGGACCCGTGGCAGGCACTGGTGTACCAGCAGGGGCTGTAGGGTGCAGGATTCAGGACCCTGGGACCCGTGGCAAGCACTGGTGTACCAGCAGGGGCTGTAGGGTGCAGGATTCAGGACCCTGGGACCCGTGGCAGGCACTGGTGTACCAGCAGGGGCTGTAGGGTGCAGGATTCAGGACCCTGGGACCCGTGGCAGGCACTGGTGTACCAGCAGGGGCTGTAGGGTGCAGGATTCAGGACCCTGGGACCCGTGGCAAGCACTGGTGTACCAGCAGGGGCTGTAGGGTGCAGGATTCAGGACCCTGGGACCCGTGGCAGGCACTGGTGTACCAGCAGGGGCTGTAGGGTGCAGGATCAGGACCCTGGGACCCGTGGCAGGCACTGGTGTACCAGCAGGGGCTGTAGGGTGCAGGATTCAGGACCCTGGGACCCGTGGCAGGCACTGGTGTACCAGCAGGGGCTGTAGGGTGCAGGATTCAGGACCCTGGGACCCGTGGCAAGCACTGGTGTACCAGCAGGGGCTGTAGGGTGCAGGATTCAGGACCCTGGGACCCGTGGCAGGCACTGGTGTACCAGCAGGGGCTGTAGGGTGCAGGATTCAGGACCCCTGGGACCCGTGGCAGGCACTGGTGTACCAGCAGGGGCTGTAGGGTGCAGGATTCAGGACCCTGGGACCCGTGGCAGGCACTGGTGTACCAGCAGGGGCTGTAGGGTGCAGGATTCAGGACCCTGGGACCCGTGGCAGGCACTGGTGTACCAGCAGGGGGCTGTAGGGTGCAGGATTCAGGACCCTGGGACCCGTGGCAGGCACTGGTGTACCAGCAGGGGCTGTAGGGTGCAGGATTCAGGACCCTGGGACCCGTGGCAGGCACTGGTGTACCAGCAGGGGCTGTAGGGTGCAGATTCAGGACCCTGGGACCCGTGGCAGGCACTGGTGTACCAGCAGGGGCTGTAGGGTGCAGGATTCAGGACCCTGGGACCCGTGGCAGGCACTGGTGTACCAGCAGGGGCTGTAGGGTGCAGGATTCAGGACCCTGGGACCCGTGGCAGGCACTGGTGTACCAGCAGGGGCTGTAGGGTGCAGGATTCAGGACCCTGGGACCCGTGGCAGGCACTGGTGTACCAGCAGGGGCCTGGAGGGTGCAGGTGGAGCAGGGGCTGTAGGGTGCAGGATTCAGGACCCTGGGACCCGTGGCAGGCACTGGTGTACCAGCAGGGGCTGTAGGGTGCAGGATTCCAGGACCCCTGGGACCCCCCGTGGCAGGCACTGGTGTACCAGCAGGGGCTGTAGG